>DWGJ01000421.1:0-31094 GCA_018246895.1 Aspitha aspitha aspitha
TTTCATTGAGTGTATGTATATACCTTATAATGAATAAAATGATTTGAATTTGAATTTGAATTTGAATTTGAATTTGACGTAATATAAGGCGTACCGTAATATAAGGTAGTATAAAACCGCCATTCTCTTAATATATTATGTGAAATATTTATTATTTCAAACATATATGTTTTCTGTGTGGCTTCCTCAGTTTATATCACGCCTTTTTCCTGTTTATTACTGATTAAAAACAAAACTTTTTTTTGCATGGAATTTTATTTTCTAATAATCGAATATTGATTTATATAATTGTATGTACAACAGCTAGTTTTTTTTCTATATTATTTAATTTTGTGTACAATGCAGCTCAATATCTTACATCAAAGCTATTGTAAACAAAATGCACTTCGACACTGAAACACATAAAAGTATTTTCTCTCTCACTCGGCACTGGAAGTAATCAATTTATTGAGGATTTTCTGCACGTCTAAAACATTTGTCCACTGAAATCGTGAGGCAATTTTTAGGTTTCTATATACAGTGCTAACCGAACTTCCTTCTCTTTGCGATGTCTAAAGCTATAGGCAGTGACAGAACATCGGTTTAGACTACGCCGCGTAATCTGGAGGTTTAGGGTGCATATCCTACAATATGGTCTAAGGGACTGCCCCCAACTCAGGTAACAATGATCAGCGATTATGGAGCTTGGATGATGGTTATTTAGGAGGGTAGCATTTAGTAAAGGTGTAGAAAATACGATCTGATATACGTTAAAGTATAAAGCTCAGTTTTTATATGTTCTTCGGCATATTACTAGAAATCACGTTACATATTGCCAGTCCTTTATTACGGTTTCAATTCTCAGCCAGATACCCCAAAACTGTATAAATTATAGTTATATACAATTATACAATTTGAAATCAAATAGCCGTGCGTGGAATTGTCCCCAGTTATAATCATACATGCGTCATGTTACGTTGTCATGTCATGATAGTCATGGTTAAGTGACCTTGAAGAAATGAAAACGACTATATAATTTTTCTGTTTAAATGCTATTCAGCATTAAGCACGTCTGATGGATTTTATATGCAATAAAGTGTTTGCTTCTTTTATTCATTCACAATTTTTGTCTCAAGCGCGTCTATTGTGTCCGGATAAAAGCGTATTGCAAACCGTGGCACTTTTATTATACCTACAATTGACGGCAATGCAAAGTCCTGCAGCCAATTTTACTTACATATTGTAATTTAGCCTAGAATATAAAGTACAGTACAAGAAAAATCCCCTTGAAGTAAAGAATCGATAGAGTGTAATTCAATTCGCTCGTAATGATAACAAATTGAGGTTCAAGGCAGAATATAAATGCGATCCATATCCACGGAGAAACAGAATTTTGTTATCTTTAATGAACAAAGAAATTGCCTAGAGTATGCCTTTTTGCCATCTATATTGAAACGGCTATCGTTTTTGGGTGGAAATTGTTCCTTAATTTTCATAGACATAATTATAAATTTTAGTATTCAGTTACCCTTACAATTAATTGATATTATTTTGTATGAAAAATGTAGGAAAACTTGATATTGATTATACAAAAATTAACGTAAACTAACAAGAGATAGCTGACATAAAAAAAACAGGTTTCGTGTATAACCAACCCGACTGAACCAATGAACATAGCAATAACAATGTTCTCACAATAATATTACAGGTAGTAAAAATCAGGTTCCTACTGAGAAATACGATGCTGTTCATAACAATTGATACTCGGAATATACACAGACGTCACTTCTCACCCACTCTGCAAACGCGTCACGTGCGTAGACCGTAGCAACGCGTAGCTCAGCTACGGTCACGTTATATCTACGGTTATGCTTCCTCTTAAATTATGACGCGAGTTTACCACTGTGTGCGGAATATTTTCAAGTGTACTTTAGTTATACGTTTGTTATGTAGGTAATGCTACTTTGATTAAGTCGTTAGACAGAGTGAATAACAAATTATAGCACTCATAACATGTTTTATACTTAATATATTGATTTTTGCCTACATAATATAATTAGATTCGTATCTACGTATCGTCAGGTATGTAGCAAGTATCGTATGTTTCTGTAGAAAAAAGAAAAAAATGAATATTTAAGCAAACATTTTACATCTAAATCATGATGTTATGTGTACTTATTCCCTTTATGTTATAACGTATACACTGAGTAGTTGTTTCTATTCTTTCATTATTTATACTATAATATTGTCTGTGGTGCGAATCCCGGTGAAAGAAAAGCCTCTAAGCCTTCTACTTCATAACCTTTCTCTGCTATTTAAACATTCGTAAATCGTCCCAAGTGTTCTTCATTGTAATTACCTAAACAGTTATGAATCCAGTTTATTTAACTTTATCCACGCCCTCAAAGCTAATTGACCCAGATTTTATTACTAGCTTTCAAAGCAATGTAACCTTGATACAGACCAAATTAGAATTTGAGCTGAAAATATCGCAACAGCTTTCGATACGTCATCCACCATGAAATATGAAAAATACGAAAATAATACAAAATAGCATAAAATAGTTAAGACAAGTGATTTTATGTGGATAAGAATTTTAGTTGATTGGCCAAACATCGCTTGTTAGGATATTTTAGCTACCAAAGTACAAAATATTTATAAATTGCCTTATTTTGATATTCATTAGCAAGCGTTTCCGTGACACTGTATTCATGTAAACCTCATTTCGTGAATAAATCTACATTTAATGGTTGTGGAACGAGATTTACTCAATTATTAGAAAAATGGCTTGAAAAATAACGAGAGGTACTTTAGTGCTTTTTAAATTGCACTTTTTAACTTCTATTAGCGGGCTGGATCGAGAAGCTAACGGCTTGTGACTGATTATAGTCAAGACGACGGTAATGCTTCTAGCCAGCTGCACTCAACCTTTTCGTTTCTGATACGTAATATCATATAAGTAATGTAAACAGAATATGCAACGGAACTCTCCATATATTTTTATCAAACATTTATAGAACAAAAAGTCTTAGTAAATACACTTTAGAAAGAAAGTAAACGTTTTCCTTAATATATTTCGTCTTCAACTGTTTTTCATTAATCCAATATTCTGAAAGAACATTTGCGTTTTTGTATTATTTCTTTGTATGCTACATAAGGTACTTGATAGGAATTTTATAAAAAATGTTCATCAAAATATATGAAAACAACATTTAACAAAAGACCAACAATTTCGTTCCTATTGTTCAAATTGTAAATAGGCTTGAGTTGGACTACGACCTCATAAACATATAAAAGCTTATTATTGTAACCTAATTGTGAAGCGATTTATAAATATACGAGTACTAGTGGACCTGACCACGCGTTGTCGTAGTTATATTATGTCAAATCTTATTATGTCAAATATAGAGCGTTCAGAAATTGATTTTATGTAAAAATTTATTGACAATAGACGTTTATTATTTATTTATTTTATAAAAACTATCATATCTTCAAAGTTGGATCAAATAATAGCTATGTACAAAAATTTCATTGAAATCGGTTCAGTCGTTTAGGAGATTTTCGCAAACGAACATCGTGACACTAGATACTCGTATTTACTAATATACATAAGAGATTGAATGATATATTAGTACATATATGTATGTAGAGAGGATACTCTAGGTTCAATATCACTGCTATGAAGTATTACCGTCATTTTGCGCTGCTGCATAATATTGCTGGCATGATATCAGAACAAGGGGCTTTTCTTTAACGTTGATTACCAGAAGTCTTTAAGTGGACGATGGTTTCAAAGAATTGGTAACGAGCTCGACGATGAATTTAAAATTGCACGTTAAAGACTTTATTAAGTTGTTTTATTTGATCAAGTGCATTAAGTGAAATATCATTACGAGCAGTTGGTTAATTTCTGTGCAGTAATTTTAATAGCGTAATTTGTTTATAGCGTGCTTCGTAAGGGCTTCGTTAATTGATATTAATATTAAAATTAAATGAAGTGGTGCTCGATATATACCTATACGAAAAGGATAGCACATAGCGTCCCACGCTTTTTTACCAAAATACAAATATTTTAATTCCTCTATCCCTATCCTATTGAGAATAATTTTCACTTTTTTACGTCGACATTCTAAGAAAGCGTGTTTACTAGGTTTTTTTTAACTATATTTATTATGTATCGTATAATTAGTCCTTGGTTCCATAACAAGCTTTTCTAGAGAGGACTTGCCTAATGGATCTCTTAATCTCTGAATTAACATAGATTCAATTTTATTGTATTCCAAAGGTATGACTAGTCTTATGCAACCGGCATTTAGGAAAAGCTAATATGTGACCGTTTTTATTTGATATACAATTTGGGCTATGATGGTCGTACACAGTTATACGATTACATAGCCTTTATTTTGTTTTATGTGTATAATATTTTGATGAATCATGCTTAAACATTTACTATTATTTCTCAAAAAGGTATTTGAAAACAGGCCGCAACGTTATAAAACATTGCTAGATTTACGAGTAAGTGCCTCTGTTGTCTCATTAATTGATTTAAAGTATTTTTGGCCTCTACCTTTATTGCTATGATCTCAATAGTAGTAATCTAGAAGTACTGCTTTTCTATTGTTTATGGGCTGTAAAAACTAGCGTCAGGGCTTATTCGGATATTTACTTTTTTCCGAAATCCATATACTGATGTTATTCCAACACTATATGGATAGAGTAATATAAACTTTTGTCACTGTAACGTCAACACAGAATTTATTATACCTTCATGCGATCGGAAGCTTATCGACGCGATAGTTCTAAACCACGTTCCCTGGAACTATTCTCGTTAAAGCGAGTCAGTTTGATAGTCGCGTTCACCTCTAAATACTTAACACTAAAATCCGCAATCAGTTTCGCTGCCCCTCGTGTGCAAACATAATCCTAGATAATTGCCGGGATCAACTTTAGGGCTGGATGTCTGGTTTTGTTTATACTAAAAGTGGAAATTGCAAATATAAGTTGAACCGTGCATAAAAAATTCTACTGCGGAGGAACCACTACTACATATTTCAAAGGCAAGGCCGCAGTGCCTACTATGCCGTTAAATTTCAGTTACTGGGGAGGAATTCGAGATAACTCATGTTTTATCCTGCTTCAGTGCGGCGCTCAGCCACGAATATGTGATGGCCCCATAATGACATTAAATGAAATATAGGTTCACTCATTTCTTTCATAATAACCATAAACAGTTTTGGTTATGTTTCTGTTTAAAAATATATGTATGTAATTTAATAAACGCAGTAATAAAGGAAAGGTATAAAAACAATTTTGAAAATCAATGAATTTATTAAAGAAACTGCAGAGTAGGAACTATTACCTATAGTGGAGTAAAAAATATTTTAAGTCGATGTCTACGCAGGTAGAAAACTGGGTTACTTGCTTTATAAAGCTTATTTAGCAAAGTATTCGTGTACCCAGCCATGTATCTTCGATGTAAACATGCTCCATGGTTACCGGCCTGTTTATTCAGTTTCTCAGAATAACTGAACAGGGATAAGTTAAGGTTGCCATTAAATAAGACCGTGCGTATTGTATTTCCAAGTAATTATTTTCGTTTCTAAGAATACGTTGCCTACAGCATTGTCTTTCGAGTGTTTACCTTTTCATCCGCCGTCGTTGTTGAAAAGTTTTGTTATATTTAGCAATGAAACTCAACGCTCTTTTAGAAATGATTGCGACTTTAATGTCAGTAATTTTATTTTGACAAAATATCTCTATTTATAGAAAAGTTTTTCTTTACTTATCCTATTAATAAAAAGAATCCCTTTTAAGCGTAGGCTTGGAACCTGTAATATTAATAATTTTACGGAATCTCTTAAGTTTATGCAAGAAGTTTAAAATGGGTATTTTTCTGTGAAGTTACTATTGGGTATTAAAGAAGCACAGGTTTCTTTAGAACGAAATTCCAATTAATTTTCTTAAGTTAATTAGTTTTTAGGTTTTGGAGAATCTCGTTATTTTACACTTTATTTTAATGTTATAAAATTTAGAAAGAAAGGTTTAATATGTAAGAAAATTTAAACCAATAGTCTTTAATAATAACTGGTCTCTTTTTAAATGAATATAATAGGTATAACATATTATATAAATTCAATTTATATGCTTTCGTAAATTAATATGCTATGTAAATCTTATTAGGATTTTTAAAGGCTTTTATTATTAATTTTAATATCACATAACTCCAACAATCAAAATTTAGTTTTCGGACCACACTACGAAACCAACTGTAAATAATATTACTGATATTATTATGACTAATGATGTGTTTCACAAAGTACTGTTTGCATCAGTGGCGTATAATTTATCGCTTTCATTTTGTATACACAACTATAATTATAGTTGTATTATAATACGTTCAGGCAGATAAGCATTTAGTAACATTGTTTAACGTATTAAGTTAAACTGACGTATGAGATAAAGGGGAATGTTGGCTTACGATTGGATCTATTAGACGTGTTATTAACGACGTTGTGTATTTGATGTCTCAAATTATAACTTAAATCAACATATTGGAGGTTTCTAAAACTTTTTAATGTTAATGTAAGTAAATTAACATAATTAATACCTACTTCTATTTAAAATTGATAAAGATTTGTTTCATTTTCAAGTTAGAAGTTAGAAAAATAGGTAAATGTTTTATAGGTTTAGGTATAACGTCATGTTAAAAAAAGAATTGACTTTGTATCATATGAAGTATTACAAGTTTAATTCTTATATATGATGGGACTGTTGAATTCGATATCGTACATGCTAGTACAAGTGTTCGCTTGCTATTGACTTTCGACATAATCCGTTCAGTCGAATCATCGTGAAAGAATCTTGGGGATTGGATTTGAGAAGGGTTCTTGGCATATTCATGACATGGGTTACCAGTTTCATTTTAGGTATAAAAAGTGTTTTGGTGCGTTTTTGTATTTCAGAGGTTTGAAACATTAATTACTTTTTGTTTTTTTTTCCATAGAGTTAAAAAGGAGCCAGGACTTATAAATAAAAATACTAAATAGCACTCGCTACAAGGAAAACATTATAAAGGAACCTCCATATTATTTTATTAAAATTAAATTAATTGAATCAATATTTTGTAAAAGTTCAACCGACTAAAATTATACCAGTATTATTAAACAGGTATATTGTATTTCTTAAATCTTTGAAACGTTATAACATAAAATACTGCAAGTAAGAAGAGTTATTTTATTTTAACATATTGTAAATAAGCATGAAATCATGTAATATTCTATTACTAAAATATTCGCGGATTGAATCGCAAGCTCAAAGACTACAGAAGGTCTCGTTCTCGTTCGATCGGAGGCTCACATAACATTTCTATATTTAGGAACCAGACAGAACCTAATGGAACCGGATTTAGAATTCTCGTAATGGCATTGCCTGCTAGAAAACATTTTCTATTTGTATTTATTTTCATAGAACACCATATTTTCCATTTAATCTATATAGCTGATTGTTTATCAAAGTCAAAGCTCAGTAAGTACTTTAAAATATGTAGAAACGGTTTCTTCATTCATTTACAGACTTATTTTATTTTAAAGACGTATCCACTTATTTCGATTCTCGGGAGAAATACTGTCTGTAATAGTATGTACGTACTGATTTTAAATAGAATTTCTTTTAGACCGTTGGAATTTTCATTAAATTCCATTACATAAAAACCAATTATTCCCCTGGCTATTACTTGTTTACTTGTTTACCCGGTTCACTAATAAAACAACAAGTCATGGAGAAATCGATAAGAACCAAGGGGAGAATGAAACACTTTAGAATGTTTACCGACTACTTAAGAACTACGGACAAACAAAAAGTTAGAAAGGAAATTGAATCAGATCTGAAATTTTCAGACGTTTGCCACTTTAATATTTCTTGGTTGACAGATAGCAAACAAATTTGTTTTCCTGAGTCGAACCAAGTTAGCAATGAGTCTGTAATGGAAATGGCGCGACCACTCTCGGATTTCATATATATTTTTTTGTTTTCTCCATCCACCTTAAGACTAGATTTCTGTAGTAAATTTAAAGTAAATTATTGTTTACAGGATCCTTTGAGTGCTTAAGAATACAATGTAGATGCAGATAAGCAAACAAACCAATTTATTTCTCATTTCTTTCTTCTGTGATCCAACTATGTTTTAAATTGAGGCTCTAACCCTTAGGGGCAAATCACAGTATATGTATGTATTAATAAATAATTAATAGTATTAATACACTAGTTATCAAATAATGAGGCTTAGGCTGTGGAGGGACTAATAGTTCAGTCGTACCAACACATATCCCGGACACCAGTGATTATTAGATTTTCAATAAACTCGAAAGTAAAGTCAACTTGGCAAATTACCAAAATTTATTATGGCATTATGTATACTTTAAATACCAAATCTGATTTATATGGAATTTACGAACGCAATATCGAGCCACTTAGATATTTGAGATCTAACGACCGCTTAAGCGGTAGACAACGACACGTTCGTTAGCTTGAAGCTTATTAAATTTCATACAAAACACCATATGATAGCAGTCACTTAAAATAATTAAAACCTATTCAATATCAGCTCATATTCACCGGGGAGTTGCGTTCCCTTCATATCGCTATTACATAGTTCATTACCGTCAGCATGACGAACGTATTATTAGTCGAACGGTTGCCATAATTACTGCAATTAACACGAAAATCTAGCGAGAATCTCGTGAAATCACCACGTTTGCATAGATGAGTGGTCGTGAATAATATTTGCATTCCGGTATTATTTTATGGCGCGCTGTAAAACGTTGACCGTGGAAGTTGTAACCATCAATCATTTCCTCGTAAAATCCATTTGCTGTCGACTGTTAATAGCGTCATTAGCATTAATTCTTGTCCTGGTCTAATAAGGATTCCGTGACGAATATCTTAGCATTCGTAAGTTTTCAACGTTTATAAAGTAGGTACACGACAACGGCCCGTTCTAAAACATTAAAACTTTTATAGGAGTATTTGATACGTGTATGTTAGTGTCTATTTCTTATTTGGGTCCCTAATGACAGCTTTTTAACTTTTATAGTGGATAAAAACAAAGAGAATTTCAGTTTGTTTTGTAGCTTCATAAATAAATGTGTATTTTTCCGTAATTAATAAATATTTATAATAAATGATCTTTATTTAAACATTATCTTTCCGCGCAAGTAATAATTAGGGAAGAAGTGCTAAAACAAATTCTCAGTCATATTTCTCAGGGTTGCGAAATTTAATAAATATATACTCATACTTAACCGCGAACTTGAGAATTTATTACCTGGGTCGAGTTTCCTTGCTCAAAATATTGACTCTTACACCATCATATTAAAGTCCAAAAGTTTACATTTATTGCGAAATTTTCATCTTACAAAATAATTTACTCAATTGATTACATAAGTGATAAGAACATCATCACAAACACAAAATAACGTAAACAAATAACCTGATCAAGATTATAAAAAAATACTGTTTAGTTGGGTAATATTTTGGGCACATTAGATTTACAATTATGTTAAGATGAATGTTAAAATAACTGTCACATCATAAATGGCTTTATAATGGTTTCAAGATGAGCTCGTAACGTAGCAACATCAGCAGATAAGGGTCGTAATGAAAAGCGATGCCAGACTGAAATTTGCAGCTTGTGACACTAGGACATTTAACAAAACTTACATTTAATGGTCCTAACATTTTCGTCTAATCGTTTTTGAATTAGGACATAACTAAAAATGATTTGCGTAATTCATTTGTTTCTAGTCAGCAACTCGGCGGAAAATTAATTAACAATGGTTTCCGCTATTCAATAATAGTTGATAAGTACAGTAATTACCGTGTCTGCGATTCTCTTGGGATGCAGCAGTTCCAGCACAATAGAATCGCTGACTACAAATAAATTTTATCGTCATTTATGATTGAACGATCAGTTTCTATGACAATAATTATTTCCTAGTTAAATTATCGCTTATGAAATTTCTTTTTTTGGGGTATTAATTAATAAATCGTATTTTTTTAAATCAACCTACGAAATTATGTAATACTGTACTTATAGTTAGATATATTGTCTTGTTTGTCTATTTGTCTAGTATTATTATTAGTAGTATTACAAGAATAAGTAAATTACAGAATGCATATTTACACTGTAAGCAAGAATTATAATATGAATATTGTTGTATGTTACGAAATGTTAAGTCAATGGAAAGTAGTTTCATTATCATGGCAGATCCTTGTATTCTGCCGTCATGATTAAGGCGGAAATACTTTATTAAAATCTACAGTTGTTTTCGCAAAAGAGCTTTATTGCCGCCAATGGCAGTGGAAAGTTATGAGGTGTATTTGGATTGCATGCGTTTTGCTGCTATGGCATAAACGCAGCAATATAACTTTATGTTGTGCGAAATGAATAGGAAATGTGAATTATACAAACTGCAGTAATTTCTGAGATCAAAACAGTGCAACTAAACTAGGTACATAATATAATACTCAAGAGAGAATTGTAGGAATATATAGTTGTTATTGGGAACATCGACATTAAATTATAGTATGACATTAATGATACGGTATGTACCAAGTGTTAAATGCGTTTGAATTTTTGATAATAGGATGACATGAACAGTCATGGGTATACGTTTTACGTGAGAATCTTTAATTTTAATACCTTACAAAGAAGATAAGTTAATACAAGTTGTCAATACGTAGCTCGTAGGTATCTGAAATTATCTTGGTATTTTAATTCAGTACTATGTAAAGCACTTAAAGAAATGCCAATTTCACCTCAGAGAGTATAATAATAGTGTAATTTATCGTTTTACTTTAAGTAATTTTTCTTGTTCACTGAACATGCAAGACGCAGGTTACAGTGGATAAAATTTATTCAGATTAAGTCACCGAAGTAAGGACGGTCTTGTGTGTATTTCGTTTCTCTCTAAAAATTATACCAGAAACCTTCTAAACAAGCGTAGCGTGTATCGAAAATGTATTATGCTGGATTTAAATCTCGCCATAAGTCAATAGGCATAGATTAATTTCTTTTACAGCCACAGGAGCAGAGTTGAAGTAAAATTTCTACAGTATTTTAATATCTAAGTTAAATATTTTTGTTTGCGTATTATATCTAGCCTTTTCGATAATAATACCAACTATACATATACTCAATAATAAAATGATATATATTATGTCATTACATACTATGTATATTTATATAATTACATATTTTCCATCAAGCGAAAACTCGTAACATTTTAGTTTGTGACAAAAAACTTGTAATAAAATCTGCCATAAAATATCCTACTCCAATACAATTTCCACAGAACTTCTTAAGTTTTATGTACATATCGCTATGGAACAAGCGATGTTAACTACATCAATTGTCGCCCAAATAATATCTTCGTAAACGTTTTTAGACGATCACAACTTTTATTTGCGCTGGTTTAGTGTCTCGGCCATACTTTCCACCACCAAAAAACTATGAAAATTTACTACACGCATCACTCGTGGGAATTTATACTGTTTTATGTGAAGTACTAAAATGGCTGTGTGACAAAATGCTCTGTTAAGAAATCCAGAGATTCTGTTTACATACGTGTTCGAGGTACGTGTAGAGAACGTTCAAATTTACATTTTTATAATATTTTTAGTCATAGTTTCTTAAAAAGTTTTATTTTGAACTTGATATCATTCTTCATCATCTTTAATCATCATGAATCCTTTTAAGGTTTTCCTTTGGGGTTCAGATGCATTTTCGTACTGAGAAGCCTAAGTGACATAATCTTGCTAATATATACGTTTTGTATTGAACACAAATTGCTTCATTAAAATATTACTTTATATCTTCATATAGTATTATGGACGGACATAAAATTAGCAATGTAAACATATTCGACAACAAGCCAGTATACGGGTGAACAAGAAATAATAAATAACGCAAGCGTGCACACAACGTGGCCAGTATGGAGCTAACTGCAGTCTACGACCATTGTCAATTGCTGGCGCGGTTCCAAGGGTGCAGTGATGCAGAAATACCAACCATCTAACTACCCACACTCTAGATGTTACGACTAAATAATTATTTGAATTTCATGCTATAGAAATACCCAACGGGCATGCAGAATTAACATGTAGTCACTACAACATGTAGACGAGCATGACCATTTTTGTTTTATGTTTAAATGTAAATATATCACTCGTATAATGTACATATTTAAATAATTATATATGCACATAATTATGTGGTTCTAACGGTTTGGTTACCATAAAACAGGTTCTATCTAAATTGAAACTTGTATTTGATGGTAAAGTATTTCGAAACAAGTATAAGACTTTTTTGTACTTAGTCGTTGGCATTGGTCCAATGCTGTAAGAGCCCAAATCACTAAGAGGTTCCAATATCGAATCTGTTTCATACTGTATCGAGGTATTTTCGATTATTCCCCCCGTCACTTGTCAGAAATTCACAGCATTGTTTTAAACTGTAAGTAGCGCTAGACGCTCCAAGGAACTTTAAATTAAGAATCTAGGTTATTCAGACGCTGCCAGACTGTTGATTACTGGGCCAAATGTTCAAAATGTTTTATGAACGTGAAATAAGACGATATTTTTGAACCGTTTCCTCTTTTATTTAATAAAATGTTATTATGTTACGTACATTACGAAAGAGTATAATAGGTGCTACTCCTAGTAAAATAAAAGATACAGTAGAAGTAACTTGTGAAATATTGGATGTAGTATGACGGCCCGTCATTAATAACGTAAAACGTAAAAACGTAAAAAACGATTCGCAGACAATGGGTGCCATAGTAATAATGGAAAAGGTTTATATATATTATAGCAGGCATTGCGGCACTAAATTTACCTCTCAAACATCTGAAATAGCTAATACAATTTTATAGCGAATATAACCCGCGATATTGAATAGTCCCGTTACTTATTTATTTATGCTTGTGTATTCCAATCCCCACGATTAGGAACTTCTGGTTGTTTTAGTATTCGAAAGGTACCCGGATGAAAGAGGGATGTTTTTGTGGGGCTAAAAAAACTGCACTTTTTTTATTCGTGACATCTTGAACTTTATGTTACTTAGCGTTCAGAAATATAAAAGCGTTGCTGTTGACAACGAGATTAATATCGTCAAATGGATACAAAAATTCTCCAACTCCAACGTAATCTTTCTTGAGCTGTTAATTTTTTTGTACTTGATTTTATTTACATTTTAGATCATTAGGACCTCTTCAAGAGAGCTACGAGCAATTTTATGCAAAACATATACAATATGCCACTTCTGAATATATTTTATTCGTATAGTATACCTATATTAAGATTAGAATAATAAAGTTTAAAACAACTGACGGAAGTCATTTTCAATGCACAAAATAGTAAGTATACTATAGCAATGTTTTACGAAAACTTTCTTGGTAAATATGCCTTAACTGGCTTACAAATAAGTATTTGTAAATAATCTATCATATTGTAGAAACCAAAAAATAAGTATTTAAAAGTGTATTATGTAAGATAGACAACAGAGAAGTTAATGTTTAAGTACATACATACGAAGGAAACAAGACATGCTATACATATGTACATCCATAAAAATAAACTCAACTCAATAATAACAGTGTAAAGTCAACGAGTAGAGGAACGTTCCTGTTTACGATACGAGTAATAACGTTATCATAAAAAAATATTTTCGGCCAATTGTGCAATAGCTACCATTGTTCATAGCTTGTTGTCTGCGTCCGCTATAATATCATAACATACAGGTTATGATAAAATCTTTTCCTTTCAGTTTATGGGAAGTTGAAACAGTAGCGTGTGATACTATACCTACGTATAAAACTGTACAATTATAATAAATGTAAAAACTACAGTAATCAATTCACTCTGATTTAATTCTCTGTGTGTTGTGTAATATTAAATAGCATAAATATTGATAGGTACTTATAAAAATAATACTTGTGTAATGTTCAAAAAATTTAACTTACGCGCGTTAATCGAATATATACGTGAAAAGTTTCAGACCTTTTTTTACAATAATGTCCTTAAAAGAACGAAACCATTGGCGAAAAGCCAGGACTGTTGCCAAGGTCCCGGAACCAAATCAAGCAAAAAGTACAGTAAAGCCAGAAACATTGTAGCAAAGCCGCTTGTCGTAATGTTCTTGCGCATTGTGATTACTCGTTATTTAAATGTTTCTTCTCACATCTTTAGTGAACGGAAATACACTAGATAATTAAGTGTTAAACATCGGAGTTATTTTGTAGATATGGTTTCACAAAATATTACTTAAACTAATTAACATTCTCGAGACAGTGTTACGAACATATTAAACCGGATTATATATATAAATTGCAATGACACTGACCTGTTACCATCTAACACAATGCACCCAACTACACTACCAGCTGTTTTCTTTGAGCAGAATAATAATGCTTCTTTCTACAGAGCTTTACAACTTTGATATTTTTCCAACGGAATATCAATTTTTTCTTATTAAAACTTATATCCAAAACTCGATATTGTGCCATTTCGGAAGCCTCGTTTTCTTTTTCGTCTTTTAATAACATCCGAACGTGGCATTTGCGAAAACAAAATTAAATATCGATCCCCATAACATTATAGGAAGAGTCTGTTAAATTGAAAAGTACTAAGCGCCGTGTAACTTTCTAAATTGAAACACCCCAAACGCCTTACGTTTAATTTGAGTTGGCTATCACCAATCAACGTTTGGATGCTACGTAGGTCTTTGTACATACATACATATGTAGTGCTGCGTCGAAGTTATTTGGGAATGATGGTCATACGCGCTCAGTGATGCTAAAGTTATTTAATGCTTTTTATCTGCAACTCTATGTGTGTGTACATGACGACACGTTGACAACATATTATTATGTATATATAACAAAATCCATGGTCCAACAACATCAGTGCCAGCAACACGAAGGAATGGTTTAATGCTATTTCTGAGGAATTATAGCCTTAAGAATACACTCGATAAGGACGCTTATTTCACGTTTTCGGCGAACTCTGTTAACCTTTGTATTGTTGCATATAATTTGATTGGCTTCGCACGTACATATATAGCCTTAGTGACCGGTAAATACATACATACAATACAGGGTTTATAAAATATGCAACAGGCTTTAACACTTGGCCCCAACTTTATCGAGATTATATCTGTGTTTGAGATATTATACATATCTGCAATCCCTTATTAAGTATTCTTGAGTAATTTACCTATTTATTTATTGAAAGATTGCAATGTTTCTCCAGTCACACAATTTCTTTATTATTTATTCTGTAATAATTGAAATTTCCGATTCATTCACCTTTAACTCGATGTTGCTAATAGAATAAGATATTTTTGTATAAAAGCTTTTTGAACGAAGTACATATTTATTCAAGTCACGTTTTTAACTAGAATCCAAAAGCACATTATTTGTGACATTTTCATCCAGATAAACTATGTGTTTAACTTAAAAAACTTACACGTTTACGCTTATTACCTGACTGTCGTTTTAAGTATAGAAAATTGTTTACTATTCGTGCAAATTATATACTGTTATGCATAAGTATTGGTTTTAGCACGTAAAGGTGTTGCGTGCGCCGTGCGCGATAGGAAAAAAATAACTGAGCGCCTTCGAGGGGCAAGTTATTACCATGTGTCGTGTACAGAACGCGAACAATATTGCAAATGGAGAATATGAAAATTTTGTTTTGCAACCTCCACAGTGTGTATCCATTTCTTTTAAAACGCATAGAAATTAGTTTACTTATAATAGGCGAATAAATACTGATAAATGGCCGCAGGACATTAAAAGGACAAAAAACTATATCTCAGCTATATTAAATCGATGAAGAAAATATTGTAATCTACGACTTACATATTATCGCATATCAGATAAATCATAAAGAATATTGCGTTGCGTTGCAATTCACAAGGAAAAATCTTAATAAATAAATGTACGCTAGCATAGAAGCTAGCCTAACCCATGAGTGGAATCAGTTTTAAATCTGCGAACTTTAAATCTGAAATGATGTCCGTCGTAAATACGTTTTTAACTATCTTCGGAACAGTGTGATATCTATAATGTACCGATCAAACGCAATTAAGCTTAAAAATGTAATATACTCTTGATATAAACGACTAAGAAAGGTTGTTATTCACGACCCAATATCTACCAAAGAGCTTGCTTGCGCGTTATTTATGCAACAGGCCGTGTTGCCGACTTTTTTACGGTGCCTTAATAGCAGTTTGTTCGATAGGTACCACCTACGGAAGTATAGCTTTAATAACACATTGTTTTTTTGTAGGGCATTTGCTGTTTCAAGTATGGGCGTACTTTGCCCAAATAGGTTACGGGTACTGATCATTTCAAATTTTCTTCGCTTGCATCGTGTGAAACTAGTTTAGAATCGTTTGCGCCAATGGCTATGACAGCTCCCATTCCGCTACCTAAGATTTATATCCATATTAATAAGAATTGATTTCTAGATCCGCTTGCCAAGATCGTTTTCTTCCTCTTAGATTTTTACCGCAATGTTAGCTGCAGCATTAATTTTATATGTTATTCAATATTGACAAATCTAATTGAATTTTGTGGTTTTTAACAAAAAGATACGATGTACCTTAAATTAGTAGTAAGGCAAGACAAACAATAAAGTTAAACGAGTCACATTTGTGCTATTCTGTATACGTTGCTAAAGCTAATTTAAGAACAAATTTGTTAACAATTAACAATAAATTGTTAGTTTTACTTATCCGTTCACACATATGTATGTATATGTATTATTTCGTGTATTCACTCGTGTTTCGTCCTTCAATTTCAGGTGAATTTATCGATTGTACTTTGATTTTGTTGAGCGTAAGTTTAATCTTATAACAGTTTTTTTTTAAATGTTAGTACGGAACACTGAAAGTGGAGTTCAATTTCTATGAAAGTGGAGCGACCGTTGGCGGTTGACCGATTAATTATTCGTTCGCTACGGAGCTGCTACGATCGCCGCGACTACGGCACGCTACATCGATTCCCAATACCAAAGCTACGTTTACGAACGAAACCTAATGACTTTAATTGTTTATTTAGTCGTTTTCCAATGACTTAGTAGCTTCAGAAAGTTACGTCAATGAAACACTTTAAATATTGTTGCATAATACTATTAGTAAGATTTTTAATGGTAGGTATAGGTACTCACGCCTACGATCATTCTTAGTCCTTCCTAACTAGACCTCTTGCGAGATATGGATTGTATTATCGGATTCGTTTGTTTTGAGTCAGTTAATTTTGATAGTATTTCTAGGTGTTTTCTTTAAAACTCTAAATGAGCAGATCTGTTTCGATGGCTTTTAAATTAAATTGTTATTTTTGATTGTAACAGATCATGAGAGAATCATAAAGTTTATTTACACCATTGTACTAATTTCATTAGTCGCTATAATATAAATTTATTGCTATGAAAAACTAAAACATTTTTGTCATATTTAGGTTTTATTATAATAATTTCAAAAGCGAACGGGTCTCTATGATTCTATTAAAGGGCTATGACTAGCTATATGCTAATAAAACGTCTGTACACCATTTTCATTACATATAACTTGTTATAGCGCGTAAAAGTAAAGTCAAAGTTTTAACAACATACAAAATCCCCATAACCACAATTTTCAAACGAGCAAACTCATTTTTCGGTTGGTATTTACGGTGAGCGGGCATTACATAAAATATTCAAGGGAGATGGAAAGATTACTGAAATCCCTGCTAGTTAATTTGCGTTTTAAAAAGGTTAGTGAAATACAACAATTCAGAGAATTTGTCGCTTTCAAGCGCGAACTTCTAATCATGTGCTACAAATACGTACGTACGTACAAATATATAAAAACATAACTACACATTAATTTTTTTTTAGTTTCTTTTTTAAAGAAGGTATAACATTAATATGTATGTAAGTCATCATAAGAGAATTTTTAAGTATCGTATGCGTGAAGTTAGTTACAATAATACTAAATCTAAAGAAAAGACCCTCTTTATAATGAGACCTGTTTACTTTTACCTGAAAGATTTATTTTTTTAAAATAGCTTATTTCCAATGAGTTTCAGACAACTAGAGATACACAAGTGAGAAAATTCTTGAACCAAGAGAAATTAGTCCTGTCTGGTTTGAAACAAAACGACGTTAGACAAACTACTTTAAAAAATCCATCCTCGCGCTATTTTTTGTCACGTTGTTCTGAACTTAAAACCACAAGATATGAGACAACATATTTCACAAAAGCGTGGCTATGATGCAAAATAAGAAATATTCAAGACAATATATGTATATGAAAAAAGTGCTCTTTTGGGTAATAGTGATATTTTTAAAATACTAATTTGAACTCTTGGAAGTTTTCTTCCAAAACTGTGCTTATTAAAACTTCTGTATACAAGTACATAAATAAGACAAAAAATAATGAATAGCAAGTATTTGTCGTCCCATTTTGTTTATTATAAGGACACACCAAAGAAAGCCAAGTGCCTACATACTTTCGGTGAGTCAGGTACCGGTGTATTTCAACGACATTTGGAACGATTTCAGTGGTCAACTCGAAGAATATCGAGATTTGAATACACAAAAAGGCCGACGATTATAGAGACTATATACGAATACTACCCAGTAATTGCTACAGGAACTCAGTATTTGACCTTTACACTTAAGAAATCGGTCGCGAATTGGTGATCCTTACGTACGTACGTACGTCGTACGTAAATCGACTGTAACAAGATTACTTGCTGGTATAAGAAAACCTATAAGAAGTTTTCGTAATATAAGATGAATTCAAATTTTGTTAATTAAAATGATTGAAGTGCCTAAGAAATTGCCCGTCCAACAAACGGACCGTGAAACCTAGCAATTAATGTGGCATACATTTTATTTACATTTTGCTGCTTTGAACAACCCTGTTTTATTCAAGAAGGGTCAAACTCAATGCGGCTTCATTGGAAATGAAAATGTATCCCGTTGGTCAAAGGTCTAGTTTTGAACGAAAATGGTATATTCGTGCTCTTTTTTTGTACTACAGAGAGGGCGAACGTTTCACTTGGGCGAGGCTTTGGGTAATAAAACGAATGCTTTCCTGTGTTCGGGTGTCGATAGCGATGCGTGCCGAGAAAATATTCAGTGCAACCGTGCTTGCTACCCATGTGTATTTTTGTCGGACATTGTTTGGTTTTTTTCCATAGAACAAAATTTGCTTTGAACCATTTTCAACCAAATTTTGACGTGTTTTTGTGCACCACAAATATACTCGTACATACATACAGGCGACAAAATGTAAAGTAACGTAATTCGTAGCTACGTAACTGTAAAGCTACGTCTTATGTACGCCAGTACAAGTCGAAGTTACAAATTTTTTTTTTACATTAAATTTGGAAAAGTGTGTAACTAATATTTTAAGTTCTATTAACATTTTAATCCAATTGTACAAGCGTTCGACCTACACGGGTTAAAACACTTTTTTTTGTGCAAATCCAATTTCCATTTAAACGAATTTTCTTTTTACTGAAATATGTATGTATATAGTATGTATATCGTACAACTATAGCGATAATGGTCTGCCTTGAAATTGTAGAAAGCGATGAAGAAAATATGATCTTTGTTTGTAAAAAAGCCTATTTACCTTAAAAACTTCCTGTGAAGAAACTTCAAGTTGTACATATTAGAGGTGAAAAAATCATATAAAGCAGTTTAATTATCTCAATGTGAAATTTGATAAAAAAATTAATTCTTTTACTTATTACTACTACTACCATTATATTATTATTAACATTATCCCTTAGAATATTTTCTCTGTATCAATGTATACAGTTATAATTTTTTCACTGATCCATCTGTCTAAAATTGATCTTATTTAACAGCGATAACACTTCTGCGTGGGTCAAAAGAGCTATTCCACGAGCAGGATAAGTATAGTGCTCTTATTGACAGATTTCAAGTATAAGTATGTCAAGGTACAATTAGGTGATTTACTAATTAACAGTCAGCATGATAGTTCTATGGCCTATTTTTTTCATGATTGCTTTGTCTATCATGGTCTATTCTCTGGTGATAATATTCAAAATCAAAATCCACTCCTTGATCTATGATATCTGGATAAGATTCTTATGTAAATAAAGTTTATGTTGAAATAACGAAAATTAACAATCTCTTTCAAGAGTTTTCTAAAGAACGTAGTAGGTAAATGTGTCTAAAGAAAATAAACAGATGGAAATACAACGTTTCGTTTTCCAAAAGTCCAAAGCTCCATTGTGAAGCATAAGTGTCCGTAGACCGGGACCATACACAAAAGAAACTGCGCTTCCAGTGTAATATTTTATTTTGCTGTTTAACTTTTAATGCCTCATTATGAACAAGTTGAATAAGTTGCTATAACAGAATACGAGTACAACCAAGAGCGTTAATATTTAGTATAATAAGGTTGTAGCAACTTGAAGGTCATATGACGCCTTAAATTTTTGATATTCAAACCAGTACCACTAACAGGGTTTTTGATAATATAACATTAACGTTTAAACTGATAATTGAATATGATATAGATATTTTGAAAAATCTGATTCGTAACTTATTACTGTACTGTGTGCATTAACTAGAATAGGATTATGCTAAGATAATCCAACAGATAAATGTAAAATATGCCTACAAATCAATATTATTACCTTCTGTATGGTTAAATATGTCTTAATGAGAATGAAGGGTTTTTGTAATAATCTACTGTGATTGCCGTGACCGGGTTGAATGAATTCACAGGTTTAACAGAATATTACAAAAAAAACTCTACAAGTGCATGTTTCCTCACTATCTTTCCTTCGCTGTTGAAATAAGTGATATTTGATTTTAAAAATGAAAACAAATTGCAGGTCAAAGACTGAAAATCTAACCAATTAGGCGATCAGTGCAGTACCTCACGAATAATTGAATGTGAACGCAAATCATAACAAACCATTACACTTATGCGGATATACGAGTACATATGTACGTTACATCACAATTTTTGATTACGTATCGAAATACATACCAACATAAAAAAACTGGAAGCACGGAAATATCAATTGAGAGCGCCGACGTGTCACTGTCGTTATTGTATTGTGTTAAAAACGTTTGGGTGAAATGAAACCCACCGTTTGCCAGTGGTTTTGCACTTCGTCAGTTTTTATGTCGCATGAGATATTTCATTATGAAAACAAAGCAAATTGAAAAGGTTTTTCTTGTATGGTTGAATATAACGGTCCTATCAACTGGATATATTATGAATTATATTTACCTATTAGTTACGAGTAGATAAACGGATCCAATAAAATCGGGTGAACAATTTATTGATGGTTAACGATTTGTCAAAGTCAACAAACAAAACAGACAGGAGTTATTGTTACCTTGTACTGTTCAATAAATTATATTTTGAAATGCCTAAATTGTATTTGGAAATTTATTACCTATTAATAATCAGACATATAAGTATTTAGAAAATAGATTTGAATTTAGAAAGTGATTTTGAGGTCTGAGTACAAATATGATACGAGTATAATAATAACCACAGTGTAAAGAAATTTATGGATATAATATATTCATAAGATAAAACAAATTACAGCACTTAGTATAATGTTATGTAAGTACATTGACCTATAAATGTTCTGGAGTTTCCAGATTTAGTTGTCTAGAATTGGGTGCATGCAGAATGCGGCTACTATTCGGTAGTCAATGCGACCGCAGGCAGAATTTACTTCAACGAGGAAGCCTGCTTCGACGAGTTTTTGCGGAAACTTGGGTGGCGCACCGCAATGGCGCTGTCGAAAATTTGCCTTTAAAATATTAGTGCAACTTCTTGTTTGTATAAACATATTATATCAACAACTGAAATATTATTCACTTCTATTTGTTAATAACATCCTTTTACTTCTCATAATAAATAATATTATAAGTTTCGAGTCAATAAGCAAAGTCACGAGGTCAGTGAGTTATTCAGTTTAAAAGTGAGAGAAATGTATTTCAAGAATGAAGACATCCCATTTTAATTCTTGTATATAATTTCATATGAAAACGAGGAACTTTTAATGTTTAGATTGTAAGAGTAGGTGCTTTTGGAAAAGTCAGTTGACATACAAAGGGGCGGCCGACAATTCGCTTTTCAAATACTCTAACAATTTTTCTTTTCAATTATTCAATAAAAAGGGAAGACTTTTAAACGAATCCATTTTCAGTTCTTTATAAAAACTTCTTTGAATTCAACAAATATAGGTGGATTCAAATTCATACTTTTTATTTTAATACCTACCTACATAAGTATAATTTTATTATGGACAAAATGAAGGATAAAAAATGTATGAAGTATTTGAAATAATTCAAGATAAAAACAACCATAAAAAAGATGGGAAATACAATATTTTGCATTTTTTTTAGAAACTAAAAAACTTAATAAAAAAATTATAGTTATTTAAATAATCTACATGAGCGTTTCGGCCCCTCGGAACTAAGTCGAGGTACCGAATATGAATACCATAAGAAAAACCGTCATGTTATTAATGTAATCCTGAAAAGCACGTTTAATAATGTGACGTATATTTCTTATACGCTTTGGCAAGTTCTTTCCAGTGCAATTTTTCAGTGCAATTTGTCAGCGGCTAAGGATCCGGAAAGAGTATCATGACACGTAGATACTTTAACAAATTGGTCGATTCGTGGTCGTCCAGATTATAAATCTGATCTCTGATGAAGAATTCTTGAGATAGTATATCAATTTCCCTGGGAGCTCAAGCAGTTTATAAGTGGAGGGTATTAATTAAAGTCAAGGTTTTGTATTCTGACCCAGAACTAGATAGCTTTTGAACAGTTCAATAATTCCATGTGGCTTGAAACGGCAAACGGGTAGGTAACAAAGACAAGAGGCATAATGCGTGCTCTATCTGTCTATCGATGCCTGAGTAATGAGACAGCTTCAATATAGACCATCAGATATTTCGCTTCAGGTTTCATCTACATGAAGTACACAGGAACTTTACACGTGGCTGATTTAATTGTGGTACGGTTAATTAATTATTAACATATATTAGGAGAAAACTATATGTATACAGAACGGTTATTTTTATTCCTTCAGCCTCACTGAACCGTATAGAATAAGGAATTTTAATTAATAATAATTATGCTTTATGGTGATCAAAAAATCTACAACATACCTTGGGACATTTGTTAAATGGAAAAACAAAGTTAATAAATAAAAGTACCTAACTCAGAATATTTTAAGTTTTTATCCGACATGAATAGTCGCCTGTTTGATTTTTACCAAAAATGTTTGTGAACTGATCGAATGAGGATTGATTGATGTCAATTTAATATGACAATATTTATTTTGATGACTCTTTTGTAAAGCAATATCTAGAATCACAGCTACAAATCAGTTGAGCATTTTGTAGAAAGGTATGAAAAAATAAAGCCACTGTGGACACGTTACCTGTCATCGCATTAGCGGATGACAATACGGCCATTCACGTGATAATAAATTGCGATGAGCACGTGTAGGCCTGTCGTATTCAGGTATTGTACTAGCGATAACAACAACGTATTAGATGGGAGCTTTACAAATCAAAATGGGAAACAGGAAAAGAAACTGTAAATCCAAATGAATCCGGTTTCTATTTCCCGACACTTATGTAATAATTAATACTAAAAACGTCAAATACAGGTGTTTAAAATACGAGTATCAAAAAAATTCTCAGAAAATACCAAATACCGGTAATTATTAAGAATTAAAATACACATGTAATTATTGTATAGTAAGTTATTTTCAACTATTTAAAGCATTTGAAATAAATGTACTGTATGGTGTGTGCAATATTCTTTTGAACTAACGTCATTTAATAGTACTTATATTTAGAAATTCATATATGGTTTGTCAGTTTTAAGGACACTGCTGCTTAATTTGGTATTTGAGAGCTGTCTGTGGAAATAACCCTAGATTATCGCTAATATCATTATAACCCCTTTTTACCGGTTTTAAATGTTACTGTTATTATTCGAGTATAATTGAAATATAATATTGTTACAGGTTAATTAATTGGTTACTAGTAACAAAGTATACACGAAATTATTCTTTATTTGGTACGTTTCATAACTCCATATACACATATGTAGAGCTATACAAGAAAAAATTGACCTTAATGATACCTTTTGTACGAGAAGTCGTTATAATTCCTTCGATAACAATAACTTGTTTGATGAAGCTTTGAACTTTGGCTTTTGAATAAAATTGGCCAACTTAATTGGGAATTATTAAGAAAGTTTATGTAGAAATATCGAATAACATCGACTAAACGTGACCTAAATGTTAAAAGATGAAAAGATTTGAAATCTTCTGGTAAACATTAATGTACTTACTCGTAGTTCTAAAAAACGCAGTGCGACATTGAGACTCACTTCTTAATACATACAATTGTCGACGGCCTTTACTCAAAAAGGTGCACATCTGAGCGTGCCTCGAATGGTTGAAAGTTTTATGTTTCTCTGGCAACAATCACACTGCCATCTATTCTGTAATCGGCTTACCAAATTTTGGGGACTCTTTATTTCTATTTCTTCTATGAGTTATAAAATAGGGTAGGATTCAGCCGCAGTTACATCTAAACGAAAGTGATGAAATGGTTTTCGGTGTAGCATATATACATATTTCTCTATTCCCTGTAAGTTGGAAAGTTCTAGTTTTTGGAATACACAAAAAACAAATTATGTATGCAATTAGTGTGAGCTTTTGATTTGTTGGTCATGTAACTCTTGTCTTTGATTTATAGATTTACAAATGTTAATCTTCAAAGCTTAAAAACAAATGAGAGTAACTTTTTTTTGGAATTGTGGAAACCAATATTATTAATTAGTGTACAAATTTTGTTTTGTAACTTACGAGTATTTACAATTTTTTTCATGAAATAATTATTCACTCTTGGGAACTAGGATTCACTCTTGAATAATTGTAGGTAATACACCTGAAGTTTACTGTATTTTCCACAAATTTACCTACATTTAATTTAACAATTCGTTTTTCGGGCAGAAAATTTAAGGAATAAAATTATAAGCGAGATAAGTTAAAGTTACCTATAAAAATCGCGTGGTGTTATTCTCATCACGTTTTACTGCCGCAGTACGGCTAAACTGTGATTCTGCTATCAGATAAATTTGCCGCGGGTTCTGGTTTTGGCAGCGATCTTGTTTCAGCTGTCATTTCTTGGAGAAAAAGAGTTGGCAGCTATTATTATAGTCCGAATCTCACTCTAGATACAGGCGCCTCAATTCGTATTTATGACGTGGAGATACATACAAAAACATTTGCAATTTCCTGATGCCTTCTTGTTACGTAAACATCTTCTGTGTGTAAATCCATAATATATCTGAAGATAACGCTGACTTCTGTTTTGAACGACTTTATGGTTTACTCGAATTCGGTTACTTAATCGTTACTAACATTTAATAAATGGTAATTTACAATAATGACAAATAAAATCTATGACAATTAATAACATCAAAGAGCTTAATGAATGCTATCGAACTGTAATGTTTACAATTTAGTACTTATATAAAACTTTTGCAAAGTCTATGCAAATCTACTAAAAGAATTGAGCTTCTTCGGTCATCAATCAATATACCTTCGTAGATATATGATTACTTTAAAAAAATAATATTGCATCAATGATATTTCACACAATCCTAACGAAATTATTTTTACGTAATAGTAAATTATTGGCAGTGCATACGAGTACTTGATATGCAATATATTGTAAATAAGCGACAAAGAAATTGGTTTCAACTGCTATTAAGGTTCATTAATATTGAATATTATAATTAAACGCTTAAGAGATATCGTAAAGTGTACATGCAATAGTATTTAAAAGTTGAGATAAATTAAGATACCTATATATATTTACTATACTCGTATATTAACTACTATACTGTATGTACCTGTAGTTTTAACGAAGTTACCTTCTATTTCAAAATTCAGATCATTGCAGTTGATAGTATATTATATTTCAAAATACGTACTCAGGCGCGTAACCATTGTATTTGCCGCGTAACGGACCACTGGATTATTGTAATCCTGCTTGATGGGTGTGGAAATCAGAAACACACTTGGTCCGAGTTGTTGAAAGTCTGTGATTAATCTATGTAGCCCTAGGCGGTTTGCATGTAGTGATAAAAAATAATAAGAAGAAAATTTTCACTTTCTTCTTTTTACGCGTTTCCATCATCCCTGCATCATGCCTGGTTCTTAAATGGGTGGGCAAATAAAAGTTCTTAAACGGACGTGTTTCTTCTACATTAATAAACTGTCTTCATTCTAAATGAGTGATAAAATCACCAGGGGCAACACATACACAGTTATCTGAACCAAATAGCTGACAAACTACGTACATACACTTCGAAATAATATTCATTTTCACTTAGATGATTTTACGTTCATACGTGGAACAAAAAACTATCGTGGTCGGAAATTGAACCTACAACTTTTGGTTCATCAGTCAATTACACAACACTGGAGAAATAACTCAGTCAATATATGTATGTATGTACATAATATAAGGGACCGCTACCAACTGTAATTTCTTTATACATACATTTGTTTATTAAGTGTATCGAAATACCATTAAATTGCAACAATGAGGTAAAGTGTCCTATTATTACAATCCAACCTCAAACCGCAAACGTGATGAACGAGATTATTCAAGTAAATTGGGTTTGTTTGATTATTTATTACGTCCTTGGTTACGACACAACATATTACAATAGTTAATGGTCTTTATGATAAAATAATTTTGCTTCACTGGAGATGCACTTTTATGTTAATTTTAATTTGTGGCAATAAAAAGCGCTAACTTTCAAACTAGTAATTGGCACGAAATAACGTAGGTCTGATGACCTTTGTCACTTTGATACAAATAGTCTTAGCCATTTGAGATAGTTCGGCTTAAGAATTAAGCGTTGGAAGGCATAAAACGAATTAATGCTTTTTGAAATTTGTTGTTTCGGCATAGCGAATAAAATTAAACATTGAATAAAATACATTATCAAAGCCCTCTTCACAATCTGAATTGGAGCGTAATGTATTGCCGATCTGCGGAAATGAACATCTTCGCTCTGTTTCCAAACGATTTCAGAGCTCGCTTCGCCTTAGCGGTTGGTATCTAAAACTGATAAATGTCTTAGAACTAATAGAAAAGTTTGAACAAAGAACAAAATAACCCGAAGTTCTATGCAAAATACTTATTTGTACCCTAATATTCCACTGATTTTGTGAAATAGGAATAAAAAAAAATATAGAGAGGTACTAAAAAGGCTAAAGGCGTTAAGTTATGATTTTTAACGTAGAATCAAGAATTAAGAATCAAGAATAAAGATTATGTCAAATACTTCTAGCAACCAAACAAAACATGAAAAATACATACATATGTACATACATACATATCGTCACGCCAGATCCGTAACGAAAAATATTACGTTCAAATCAACACATAGGTACACACATGGTAAACAGCACAATTCACTTTAAGTAGTTGGCTAGTATACGTAAAGAATTACTCGAAAAGTATATAAATAAATACGTATTCAAAAACTAAAAAATATTAAACTACTAAATTTTATATGTAATCGCTATATACAAAGCTGTATAAAACGTAATGATCCTTTTATCGAAAACTTGTTTGATTTGTAGGGTCACAAAAAACATGGTATAGAGCACTATTCAAACAAGAAGTAGGCCTCGCTTAAGATTTACACACAGAAGCTAAAATATTGCAGGACCCTCCCTTTCCTTACAACCTTACACTATATCATATAAAAATATTTATTACAGATTCTTGTGAGTGGTTCACTTATGAGTGTTGTTTATATGCTCAATTTTATTATATTTCAATGAACTTTATTGTCTCTCTAAAGTATGCACTGTTTTAAATATGTACAATTGGAATCAACCATACCTGTAAAGTTATTAAGAATTGTCTTAATTATTTCATACATACATATATATCGTCACGCCAGGGCTCTAACGGGGTAGACAGAAAGCAGTTTTAATTAATTATTTTTTTAATTGTTTCAATTGCCGGGATCTGAATCCGAGATCTTTTGCACGGGAAACTAACATGGCAACCATTCTGTTAACTAATATAATAAAACTAGCAATATAGAGCTAGCATATTAATATACATCAGTTAGTAAAGGCTTTATTAGTACGCTTAGCCACCGAATTCAGGAAGAAATGTTCATTAGACTGAAAGGTTTCCGTTGTAATTTATCACTTATTGCCAACGCCCCACGCGTTAATATTGATCGGCAAAAGCGATGAATTAAACCTTGCCTTTACATTGACCTTGCTTAGATTTTTCTTATTTCTTTCCCTTGTAGGTTATTGTACGCGTCAATTTAAGATAACGGGCGCTATGACATTTTCAAGAAAATAGCATTTGTTTCTGCTATTAGTCGAGTGTCATTTATATGTAGATAAAGTAAAAAAATATATCTTTAAGATGGTACACAATAGCTATAATGATAACACTAAATTATTAAATTGCATCTCAATTTTAATTAGGTTTTATTTGAATAAACTGATATTGTTTTACCGGATGGAAAGCGTTTTCAAATCGTGTATTTTCAAAACGCTACCAAAAACTCTAACTGATAACGCAAGTCCTTGAACTCTGGAAAATCTAAATGTACAAGGAAACTATGCCCTCTATATGAATTTATATACACTACAGTGTCGTGGACATGCGTATTGGCCGCTTACGGGCTGAAGCACGAATCTTCTTCATCACAAATGTTTATGTACGGAAATTTGAACTTTAACGTAAGTCGGAGAAGTTACAATATTACTTCACCACAGCGTCGGGCAAGCGCTCTATGTTGGGCGGAGGCATCGAATTGAGGGTGATTCAGTTGAAACCTCGCCGCGCAAGGGGTAGTGTCGTTCGCACCCCGCTTCCACAGAGCTCATTGAGTATAAACCTCCGATATGACGTCTTATAATCCACCCAGAAAAACCATGATACGACCAGAATAATTCTTTTACAGTAATAAACATTTAATGTTTCTTATCGAACGTGGTCCTTATGCCGGCTGTTATAAACGTAACATAAATATGAACCATTCGCGATGTATACAGAAATGTTAATTAACTAACACGATATTTTATCCTTCGGCGGAACTTGCTCGGCAACGTTAGTGCGGTTTCGAATCACAGTGTTACGGGTATTTAAATATTTAGGAGAAAATAGTGAAATTTAGGTATTAGTGATCGATTCTTTCAATCAAGTTGAATGGATATACCTAATGCCGAAGTGCATCTGTAATGGCTGTGATATAAATCTTCGTCGCTGGGTATAAAAATATTTTATTTATTACTCGCACTTTTAGCTTTGATGCTTCCGTAGACAAGAATTGGCGTAAAATTTGGCTTTACGAAATTTTATTTCCTGTAAAGTTATCACTGTTCATTTAAAATATTGTTTCCAAATTGATCACTGGATTGTTTTCAATAATATTTTTGTACTCACGCTAATAATTCTATATCGTGTTAAAAAGCACTTCCTTAAGTTGCTTCTTTTGAAAACTTCGTTAAACAATAACCGGAAAGGCTAATTTAGCTAACGAAACGTGACAGCATAAAAATTATTACGTGACGTTTACTTTGATAAATGTTATACCAAAAGAATACTACTAGTTATCTGATTATTTACTAACGCACACCACAATTTACTGGCCGTAAAAATAGTTACACATGATCGCGTGTAAAATATGGTTTAGGGACAGATTTATCCGGAAAAGAAATTGCTCGGAGAGAAATTTTATTGTTCCGTGCACGTGACTCAGTGTAAGACACTTACATCAGTATACGCTGATGTAGAAAGCTCTTTCGGGAGTTGATTAACTGTGAACCAAGTATTATGTACTGAAGTAATGAACGGTAGAGTAATGAACAAGATAACAATTAACGAATTCCTTAATTATTTGTAATAAAATAACCCACTTCGTTTATTACGTGTACCTACGAGTAATTATTCTATTTAGTATTCCTAATGGTATACCCCTTGTAGGTAGCTGGATTTATTGCAATACTTCACTGAAAAATGTGTGGACTTCTATTAGCAATCCGTATAAAATAAAGAAAATAAATTCATCTATGAACTGTTTTCCCAATACTGGAAAAATGACAAACAACTCGTGTACAAAGATTCAGTTCAATGAAACAGAAAACTTTTCGTCGGCATCAATTCATCATTTTGCAAACGTGATTAAGTTCCTGTCTGATGCCTGAGTTATTGAATAAAAATGGTTCGTATCTCACAATTTTATATATGTCTAGTATATAGCTTTGTGTTAGTTGCTAGTTATCGTCTTGTGTGATATGTTACGTATACTGGTACATAAATACGCGATGTAAAGGATAATGCTTACCGCTTATACAATGAAATACCATATAGCTCGAATTGTGCACGTTACTGCATACATAATATTATTCAACAATGTACTTCACTGTGCTTATTAGATTATTCAAAGACTAAAAAAAATTATTCAAACAATGATCACACCTTCATTACATAATACATGAAGTAAAAATTATGAGAAATGATGTAAGCAACCATATACTGGTACATATGTACAATGTAGGTATTAATTAATTAGTATAGGGTTAGCTCAACACATCGACGTCAACATCTCATATGGAATAAAAGTTTTATTAGCGATCAGAGTAGAATGTGTTTTTTACTTCTAACGATGAATTTAAGTTTTTAACACTCTCTTCAAACCGCAACAAGCTAATGAATATAATGTTAATCAGCATTACAGTATATCAGCGGAAAGTTTCAGTCCAAACCAGACTACCATACTCCACCTCTTACGAAAGCACTTTGTACTCGTAACTTCAAACAAGCAAAATTCATATACTCTTTCAGATTGTTGTTCGACCCTTTTTATTTTCCACTGCTGGGCCGGGTCTCCTCTCATAGAGGGATTTAGGCCATAGTCTACCACGCGGGCCTAGTGCGGATTGGTAGACTTCACACACCTCAGAAAATATTATG
>DWGJ01000422.1:0-31087 GCA_018246895.1 Aspitha aspitha aspitha
TGTTTCAATTCCCATACAAATTGTAGTATTCGCAAACGCGATCGAGTAGATTTGAAAAACTCATACTCAGCACACTGTACTGTCTCGACATATTCTATGTATTAGTATTAACCATACTTAACTTTTCAGTCGTAGAACCAATAAATGTAAAGATTGTGGCAATTCGAACAGTAACTTTGAAGTACGACAAAACATTGGTCAACGAGTCGTTACTACTATGAATGACGAAATAGCGATATTTGTAGAAATGTTTGGTACCCCGTTTGGGGTGGTGGGGTGCTGGGAGTTTTTTTGCCTTGTTTTTTCTCTCGATCTGCTATAGCCTGAAGCGCGCACAAAGTCGAAGAACGATAACTGAACCATGACCTTCAATGAATCTATGTTTATACCTTATAATAAATAAAACTATTTGAATTTGAAATTGAAAGGTTAGTACTTTAAAAAATGTAAAACCGCAAACATCAACGGCCTTTATATAAAATAAAGTTGTGATATAAAATGTTAAAATGATTAAAACAATTATTCCATATTTTAATGGGTACTTGTTAATTTGTACTTGCGCTAACCGCACCACTATGAAACCTATGTCACCAAAGCGTGTAGGGCTTGCCGCTTTATTCAGTGAGGCAGTTATTGGAATACCAATATTACGACACTAGGCAACTTTCAATCGAGATGAGACGTCTTCATGTTTCGTTGACAACTGTTCTAATCAGTTTTACGGGCAGAAATAATTACACAGCAACATGCAAGTTTAATCTTCGAATGGTGAATGTAGAGCAAAATTGTTTTTAATACTAAATTAATAATGAAGTACATATTAATGTCAAAAACTTAATTTCATTAGCACCGAAAATACTAATTTCGTACATTTCTTAGATTAAAGAAAATACATTTTAGCATTACAACATGAACATTTTTTATTTAAAACTAAACAACTCTTATAAACATGAAATATATTTGTAAATGAACGAAAATTTATTCGTGAAATCCCATTAGCGTATCTGTCTGTAAAGGAATTAAAACGTAATATGTTGGCTTCAAAATAATTTATTCGATGTATAACAGAAACCGATTTGTTTATTTTACATGCTAAAGTACTTTCATTTTAATGCTTTTAAGTAATTCACATGTTTAATTATTATTCATAGCTCAGACAAAAAATCTTTTAAAGTTAAAAGAAATTCAAAAATTTTATTTATTCAAAGGAGATTGTTTTATACATGTTAAAGGACTTTTGTACTTAGGAGAGTACAAAGAGAGGACGGTACGATCGGGTAATTTTAATTTTCTTTAAGCAGTCTTGAAGACGAGCGATATTGGATGTACATACATGTTCTGAACGAGTAATGGCTCTATTGAAGACGATGCATCCCGTGAGGTGATAACACCTTAAGGCTCCACGTCAACATTTAGAAGAAGTCGTGTCATGCGTCCTCAGATAAAAAAAGGTTTGGATAGTAAACCGCGGGACTGTAGCTCTCTCTATGTTTCTTGTCTAAAAGGATAAACGCAATGTACATTATTATTATAAAGCCCTTGTAAACAAACTGAACCTTAACCACCAGAGGACAAACAGAAGTTCTCCTGACAGCAAGGGCGAATTATCATAAGAAGGAATCAACAATGTGAACCTTTTGTTAAGACTCCCAATGTACTATTGTTTTGCAGAAAACGATTAAAATTATTTCACCCTAAAATACTTAGAAACCCGGTGTTATGTATATCTATTTCTCTTAAATGTACTGTAGGTACCAAAATAGAAAGCAAATAAATATTTCAAAAATTGTGTTTTCCAATTTGTAACATAAAACCTGTGTTACGGTATAAATGGTATCCAATATGCATGGAGCTAGGTACTAGCAGTATGTCTTCCCCATTACGACTGAGAAGCCAAGATTCCATAATAAAGAACTCACTGTAAGCGGTGCGACCATTTAACGGCTTCTTTGTCACAATGTGACGGGGCAGCTGAGGTTTATTGTTGCATGAGTTCGGGCAGTTTCCTGCGCGCTGAAATTTAGGGTCTATAAAATTGATGAACAGGCATAATAACAGTACTATTTTCGTTAAAATCGATATCGAGAAAATTAAGTAAAAATATTAATAATCGTAACTCGGGCATTATTCGATTTAGCCGGTGTAATTAAGCGATAGCGAAATGGAATACAATTGATATGGTTATTGTGCTTGGGAGAACCAATTTGAAAAATCTTTTATACTGAAGGCGCAGAGTGTAGGAGGAACAATATTTGCAACCGACGCTATATTCAGAGCTCCAAGTGGTGCTGATATTGGAATTTGCGGGGGAATGAAAGAAACTTACAGCAGGCTTCGCAAGGCTAATATGACGCAATATAAAAGTGATTCATTTCTTCCTGCGTAATAATGCACTTCGCACAGTACATATTTTTGTACCACTTTGTCCAGAAATTTTATGTTAATTACATAATAAAACGACTCATTTCACCACGATTCAAATTTTATACAGAGTTCCATTTGATTGCGTTTAAAGCAATTAACAACATGTGTAAATATAACATGAATACAACCTTTGATATTATATTTTTTTTATTATTATATTGGAAACCGCAAACGGAAGGAATGACGGTACTTATTTGCATGATAATTTCAAATAACAATTATCATCAGATATTTTTCACAACTGACTTTTGCAGTTTCCTGTTTATTCATTGAGTTCTAGACACGATTACGTATTCTCGCTGCTCATGAATATATTTAAATGATTCCCCGTCGAGACTAGGTTTTGCGTTTAAAAACTTTATTAATCGCTTTACTTCAGCTGGTATAAGATTATGGCGTTATTACCGCCCTGTTGGCGTATATTAACTACAGTCATAAGAAAATGGATTCCATTACAGGTAGATTTATTGCGTTAATAATTAACTACTCCGTATGCGTGTATGTTAGATGGTAAAGCTGACATCTATATTTAAAACCCTGCTTGACCTGCCACTCTATGTTATGCTATTTATGAGTACAATAAAGCAGTTGTTATTAGTATACAAATTTATTATTTCACAAAGAGGAAATTTTTATCAAATTACATTAAATACATAGATTGCTTTTAATAGTAAAAAATGATAATTTTTCTCTGTCCCGTTGATGATGAGTGGTCATTGAAACTGATCGCGGAGTTGGGATTTATGGGTTTGATGCCTCTAAGTTCAGATCGGACGATCATGTATGAAATTGTTCAGAGATATCATAATAAACAAGTTATATCGAAAGCAACTAATACATATTATAAATGCAAATCAAACAACAAATTCAATATATTTATCATAGTGTTTCTTGTTCCTTTTGTCTATGTTCCTTCTATTTCTATCTCTCTCAATCAACAGCACGGTTCATCAAACTACAAAGGAAAGTTGTTAGCTATGTTTGGGAACAACACACGACTGGTCGAAACCAATTGCTATCTTGGGCTTAATACAGCAATGTCCCGAATTGATCGCTTCAGGGGAGAATCCATTGGTTAGTCGACGAGCTAACGATTTTACTCATTGCCCATTACATCATATTATACATTCCCAATGAATTGGCAAGTAAAATTATTGCAAGTAAAATAGTCAAGTTCAATTTCACAGAGGCCGTATTTTAAATTCGGGATATTGTATGCAATGATTTAGCGATATTTAGTAGGTAATTTTAGGGGTTATTGACAAAACGACGGTTTTACTCATCTATGGTTCACGATTGATACTCGTAAATCCTTTGATGATCTTGTGCTTGTATGTAAATACCTACCTATTGGACGTGACACGTGAGCCATTCCAATAACAATAACCGCTTGAATATAGTTTAACTCTAGTAAAATAATGTACTACTGTATTATGATACAATAAATTCATCAGTTATACATATATTCAATTATTTGATAATAATAAGTGTATTTGACATTGCAAAGCAAAACTTAACGGTCATTGTTACATCGTTAAACATTCTCCAGTGTAATATATACAACAAGACTGATAATTTAGTAAAGAGAAGTTTCTTGCCAGGCTATATGATGTTGTACCGGTTGTACGTAGGGAGCGACGGGCGTGGAGCGGTTGTTCAACAATTTGATTAATACATGTGCAACGTTCAAACAGCTTAGCGCCAAATGGTCTGTGCCGACATGTTTTGTCGAGTGGTGAAGATGCATTACGAAAATCATTAAATTTTTTCTTATTCCCGTAGATTCTACTAAAGTTAGTTTTGTTAGCATATCTTAGTAAAATAAGATTAATCGAAAAATATGCATTCATAGATCGATTGTTAATATGATAACCGTGAATTAAAAAACAACTTTTATCGTTTTGAATTCTACTCCTAACTGTTTCCTAGGTTTATTTCAATAATTTAACATCAAACGTTTAGAATAGAACACAATATTTATGCAGTATTGCAAAGTGGATACTAACAGTGTAATAAACACGACACTCAAACCTGCGGGACGTGTCACCGCTCGATTTATGACCCCCACTTAGCCGCACGTTATATGTTAACGGACCACTATCACACCGCTAATAAAACAAGTTGTGATATAAAAATAGCCATACAAATATTGAAACAATATGATACAGACTTTCAGTAACCACTAATACATAATCGAATATCGTCGCCCGCTTAATTCAAAACCTTTTCAAAAACGACGACATTCCAGAATCCTCTATTTTACATTTTTAAATAAAGTAGAATTTTACACTATTCTTTTTTTCCATTTCAACTATTTGCGCGTCCAAATACAGTATCCTTACAATTTTAAACATGTTTTTATATACATTCACTTATTACAAGTTCGGCCCTAGAGATTACTCAGGAGATAACTTTACTCGTTAAAGGATCACCATCTTCATATAATACTTAGTGAATTTGATTATCAGACTTTAGTGACGAACTAAAGTACCTAAAGAGGCTTATTGCGTTACTCAGTACTTGAAACGAAGTTTGTGTAAGAGTTATTTTATAAATCGTATAACACGCAGATATGATAACAAATAAGTATTTTTAAAGGAATAAGATAACATGAGAACAGATATATAAAACGATAGAATAAATGCATAGTGTAATGGCAAGTTTTTGATTATAATTCGAAAATTAAGAAAACGGAAAAGCAGGAATTCCAGAACAGTTTGAACAGGGTATATTATCATAACTCAGATATACATATGTACATACATGTATTCCAGATTATGAGCAAAGATATGTTAAATTAAGCATTCTGTGACAAAACAACATAAACAAATTTGTGGCTTTGGAAAAAGAAGTATTTAAGGCGAGTAAATAAAACTCTGTTTTTCATTGGAGACGAAGCTTTCGGACCGTCGGTTTGCGAGTCCCGTGGGATCAACTCATTTGAACAAGGAGCTTCACACGAGCCAATCTAATAAGCACGCACGTACGAGATTACACCAGTATTTCCTACTCTATTGCTTTAATTTCGACGACGAACCTAAGTAAATAACATAAACAATCTGATTCTATCCTTACAAAATTAGAAATGTTACATTCATTGTGGCACTGATGTCAACAAATCGATTTTAATAACAAACTAAATTAAATCTGGAATATACGAGTAGAACCCGTCTCTTTATGAGAAATGGGCAACAGCTCTTTTGGAATTAAACCGACTTACAACTACATATTAAGCCGTACCCGTGGTCTTTCCTCGCCAGCGGCGAAAGCCTGTGGCATTGCAGATACAAGTGACTGGTTTTTAAACAATATAAATTTTTACAAATTTAATAAAGTAAATTGAAGGATGTTAAATTGAGTTAGTTCTTTAGCGAGGGAGGTTCATAAATATTATAAAGTCGAAACAATAACACGTTTTACACAAAACAATACGTAACTTTTAGCCCTTTAATTATCATAACGGCGACATGTTTACGCCTCGTACGAGAACAAACGTACAAAATGTGTATTCATGTATATTCTGGGAGCGCCGTAACTCGGCGTTGTTAAATTCATTTTCAACGCAAGATAACGAAATAGCAATTCTGTTATCACTGCACTGGATCACAAACCCAGTCGTTTTTAACCGAATATGAACAAAACGTTATATTACGCGCCCCTAACGCCGGTCGACCCAAGATATTGGGCTCGGGTTAAACGAATAGCGGTATTAAAGAGGGAATATCGTTATCGCACCAAATCTCCACAGGCTCGAAGGTCTGGAGTGTGTATTCGATATATTCTAAATTAATATTCAACGTAAAAGGGGATATTTGTAGCGAGATAAATATCGACGTTCTCGTTTGCTCCGCTCGCAGTAACATTAGAATTAGGGTTTGAGTCAATTTGTAGTTTGTGTCAACACTATTCATTATACGAAATTTAAGGAAAATGCTTTTGTTATTAATATAATACACTTAGGCTATCGGCAGTAAATTCCAATTTATATTTTTACTAGCTTTTACCCGCAGCTTCGCTGGTCATTTGGTCTGCCACTTAAGTTTCGTGACAGATCATTTCAATAGTAAAAAAAACTTTTTAACTGACTTAATTGACATGTATCGTTATATTATGACCAAAATCACATAAAATCATTACAAATTGTAGCCTATATGTTATTCCGATGTATTACTGTAAAAGTTTCATGCAAATCCATCCAGTAGTTTTTTCGTGAAAGAGTGACAAACATATTCACAAACTTTCACATTTATAATATCCGTAGGATAAGAAAAAAACTTTCTTTTTCATCATTTTACATGAATTACTTACTCAATTATCAAAATTATCTGCGAACTTGATATTATTTCTGTTTTTCAATTATCATTCCAATCAAAGCTTCTACTTCTACATTTACTTCTACATTTAACACTCTCATTATACATACATACGTGTCGGTTTCGGAGACTTGAATCTCTAGGTTGCCAATATACGTAGACACAGAACAAATAATTGTGCTTATTACACAAATATTTGTTTCGGGTGAGGATTGCACCCATATTCACGGGCCAGCAGTCACGATCACCTAAAACTGGACCTCCTTGGGTGGATACTGAAAATTCCAGAAGTATTCGACACGGCTACACTAAATAGCTGTACAAACACCGTTATATAAATGACCACAATGATAGAGTGACATGGGAGAGTCAACCGCAAACCACCTAATTATCTCGGCAAGTAGATTAACCTGTGTTATTACGTATTTAGTACCTAATACTCATTATTGTACCTTGAACAAATATGTAGCTGCTATGAATGGGAATAAAGCAAAATAAAATATAGAAATGCTTAAGATATACTCAGATATATGAGGTATATAAAGTATTAAAACATCAGTTTACAATCATAAATAAGTGAAGTGTTTTGAAAGTTATTAATATTTCATATTTTGATTACAACTTTATAACCAATGTTTGATGTGATGATGTCCGTATTTCAAGCGAATCGTATTGCACGACAATCCAATCCATTCTATCAGAATGAGCCCGTGAGAATACAGCTTAATTTGTAGCTGTGTGAACAAAATATATTACAATATTTCAATGTGATGGCAACAAAAACAACTAAGGTACCATCATGCCAGGTCCCGATACGGGATTACGAGTTTAATATAATAATAACATAAACTATGTAGTTCGGCTATTTTGCAGAAAGGTAATATGAGGAAGTACAATTTTAAAAACAAAGATTTTGTAATGTTTTCAAGCATACCTAGAATTTATTTAAAATTTATTATGGTATACAATGTATTTCCTTTGTTATTGAATAAATAAACTGTGGATCTCATATCACATTGTGTAAAGTATGGTAGTTTCCATCAGACGGGATGATTAAACGCAAACAAGCTGCCGTCCACCGATCGACATAGTTTTGTTTATTTCAGATTCTATATATATAATTTTAGTATATCATCACTTATTTTCTCGCATTTCAAGGGTTCTTGAGCACAACTGGGGATGCAAACTTAGGGTTCTACCTATTAATTCGGTCAATCTAATTGTATGCAGACAACGAACCAAAATTATGATTGAGTAAATTGTGTTAACTTTCTTCTGAATAACTCTAACACTTGTTATTGTTAGAGTTAGTTACCTTAACCTAAGTTGGTTATGTCGTAGAGAAGAAGTACCACATATAATAGGTATTAGTCTTGAGATCGATGTCTGAAGTGACCGCGTATACTTTTAATGCACATATTTTTATTGCAATGTTGTTTCAGACTGAACAATAATCAAAACAAAAATAGATGATCTCAAAGAAAGCCTACGAAATTATCATTATCGAAGATAAAACCGTGCAACGTTGTATTTAGGCAGTTCGTATGACATATGTATATTTAAAGAAAACTACCATTTTTGAAATTCGACCTACATGAGGGGTGAAATAGGGGATGAAAGTTTGTGTGGAAGTTCTTCTTTATTATCCTAGGATTCCCGCGGGTAAGTATTAATGCGGAAAATACTTCATAACACATTGATATACACGCGGGCGGATCCGCGGGCACATGTACATAGTAATAAATTAAATTGTAAACGTATTCAGTCCGCTAATGTAAGTTATTATATAACCTGTATATATTATAAAACCTTAAGAAGTAATACAATTGTTAATTTCACGAGTCAGAGTATCATTCTTTACTGAAGTAAAGATATTTTTAGTAAGCTTTGTCATGACCTATATTATTTGAGACGCCATTTATGGTTGGAGAATATTCTTACAAATTAATCAAAAAACAGATTAGGTTACTGCTTGCTATCCTCTTTAGAATAATGACTTTCACGAGCTATTAACGTTTTTGTAACATCGAAGTCAATTCTAAAGACCTTAAAATAAGCCTTGTCAGGTTCTATATTCTCAAACAAGTCATTTACGTTGAAAGTATTCTTAAAAATTAATGGAAAGGACCAGATTTACTTACTACTAGTTTAAGTATTAACAACTCAAGATTAATTTTTCTACATGCGAAGAAACAATTTAATTACTTAAATTAAGTACCTACTTAAATTAAGTACTTACTTTTAAATTGAGTACTTTAATATTTTTAAATTTATAAAGAGTCGAAGTTGTGCGATTTTGTACGTGTATCTTCTTCTAAAATATTAAATCTATTTACATAAAAATGTGTTACATTTGCTAAGCTTTCACAATAAAACCAACTCCATATTAAGGTTTGAGTTTTCAAAAAGAATCTCACAATATTCTTACAGATTGTGAGAGTCAGTTGAAATAAGGGACTCAAATCAAATAAACCGGATTAGGTCATCGCTTTATGCGCAGTGGAAGTGGCGGGTCATCTCGGAAGAGGCAATTCTCGCGGTCGTAGATTGAATGCAAAATTGGATGAGATCCCACTGTTTTTACTGGACGGTTCCCGGAGATCGTTACCAACTTATCCAGTTTTATTTTGTCGAGAGCACACACTCTTTGATCGGTTTGATTGAATGCGACAATAGAAATTGTTACCGTCATTTCGATTGCTTTTATCCCTTTCGCTCGCTGAAGAAAGAAAATTACTCGTTTATAGTACTATACTATTCTATTCTTTAGTTTCAAATTTCTTACTATGTTTTGTATACAAAATGTTCCTAAAATAATGAGTCCAAATATTTATCATAAAACTGAAATCATACATCACAATTTTAATACACACTTCAAGACATTATAATACAAGGTCGACTATAGACAAAATCTAAATTTTAATTTTAATTCAATCCGATGAAGATGACTACCTTTTAATTGCAGGTATCTCATTACAATACTATAAATTGTCCCAAAGCACCACAACTTCGGGACTAAACATGTAATTCAGTATTTAACTGTACTTAAATAATTGTTGGTCAAATGATCAAACCGAAACAAACTGCTCCCTAAGGAACGTCAATATAATACAAATTTAGATAACAAATGTTATATGCAAAGATTCCAATACAAGTGACGACTGAATATTCGAACAAAATTTTAATCTATATTATAATTGACAGACTTAGCACACAAATTTCTAATTCGTCTCGTCATAGAACGCTCGTAGCAATTACCATTTTACTTACCGTCGGGGTTACGTCAGCTTTAATTATACAAATATTCCTTTACACGATTCTCTAGTGTGTTTCTTTACAACCGTTTCTATATCTTACATTATAATTAAGTGTTACATTTGTATTGCTGTTTTAATTATCTATAAAGCACTATTCCGAGGCGTTTAAGTATAGATGGCTACAAACATTTCATATCATTTTACTATAATAAGACTAAAGAAGCTTAGAGCTCACTGAGCCGCTGAGATTTATGCATTACAAAGTATATTTTCAGCAGATGTTACGGTCTCCGTCAATGTGAAAATACTGATATTGGAAAAGATAATTAACTCTGTGTTAATACACGAGGCGAACTGCTTAACTTTTCTTTCACAGCGCAAAGGCGATAAAAAAATTACCCTTAATTATTAACCATCATGTATTCAGGACCTCACTTAGGGTCGAATTTGCTACACTCGATAGATCATAAGATATTTATTCTTCAATTAAGTGTAAGTTAAAAATGAGTAAACAACGCCTTTATCTAACTTTTTTATTTTTACGAACAACTTGTGATAAATCAATACAATCATCTGAGTTGGTTATGTAATAAACCTCACGAAAAGTAATTCTAATTTGTTTGGTCTAAAAATGGAGAAATAAAAACGGTAACGTTATTTATGGTTTTCGGTAAAATATTAATAACACACAATGAATTTGTCAACTCCAAATATCTGATTTGCAGATATTCAAGATTTTATATTTCAGCAGTGGAATTATTAAATTTCACAGAATATAGAGCTTACAAAAGAGCAAATGTAGAGAGGAACGTCGTTTGTAGCCACTCTATTTCCGCATCCACTCTACCGAACGACTCGATACCACTGACCTTTTCGTTTTCCTTCTTTGTTAACTCAAAACAAAATTACTCTTTCGTTTTTGGTGTTTAATAAAAGTTTGCGTTTTTATTTTCTTCAAAGAAAATGAATTAAAGATGATATACTTTTAATAAAATGCATTGGATTTGAAAGAAAGTGAGAAAATCTAAGTATAGAAAAGTTTTTTCAACTCGTTCAATAGAAACGGAATAAAGGAATTGTGATTTTAAACCACTTCACCTTTATCAATTTCAATAAAAGATACTCATTTAAAACTTTAAATATCATATTTTACCATTTTTTGATCACAACTTACAGAAGTTCTGTAGTAGAAGAAAGAGTGTAGTAGTATGAAGAAGTAATAACGTTTACGAATATATTAAACAAAAAATGCTCATTGAAATACAGGGTAAGCTGAATTACTATAGCATATCATAGAAAATTTACTTCAGCTGTAATGTATGTAATTCATATAAAATTGTCAAAACAATTTCAGGACAATTTATCTAACTATAATTTTAATAACTTCGTTCCATTTTACATTCATACAAAATATTTTCCTTTGTTTTATTAGTGTACAACTTTAAATTTGCATATCTTCTGATTCAGTGAATTGATTGATATCAAATAAAAACAAAAGCTGCCTTGAACAAACGCTTGAAAAGTAGCCATCTCTGAATTAGATTAATATTTTCTACGTAACATGTTCAGTAAATACAAAAGAACAATAAATTAAAGTCTGCACCGGTTTTGCGACTCCTCTAATATGAAAAAGTCCAAAGACGTCAACGACTTACTACAGGGTGCTCCGTCTTTTACAGGCAGCTAGGCTAAGTTGGTGCAAAAACAAAATCAAACAATCCTAAGAATCCTAATGAAAGAATGAATTGCATCTTTCATCTAACACGGTACTCTTACAGGCTTAAAGTTTCAGATTGACATGTTATGAAGCTATATTAAAACCTCGCATTTGTACTGCAGCGACGTGAAGTTGACAAAGGTGTAACGTACAAAGGCGCGCGTCGTTTCATAGCCACTCGGTTGGTGCGTTTCTCCACTCTGCCAATTGGCTGCCTTGCTATCATGTCTGACTGAGAACGTTTAAACTACCCGCTATAATACTTTGTTAATATAAAGCTCATATTTTTTAGCGTTTAAGGTACAATATCTAATGTAAACCGTAAATTATACATATTTGAACTGTATTTTGGTGTTAAATTAATTAAGTTAAATTTCACAATACTTCAAGAAGAGTCCCGTACAATCGGAATGAAACTTGCACACTAAATTTTATTCTATTTCAATGTTATTATTAATGTATTCCTTTGCGGTAGAATAGCTTAACTGTTAATTTTTGAAGCATTCCACGCGTGTTGGTTTACTATGTACTTGTCACGCATGCTCTTAAGTCGCCCTTCGATCTAATTTTGGCTAAATAGAATAAGTAAAGTAGTCGTAGCACCACAAATTAATCTAATTATTTCAGATGCGCTGAAGGATTCGGGTTCGAGTATTAAGAAAATGCCGATAAAGTTTACGTTATTTTAGATTGGTTGTATTGTAACAACAGGCGGTGATTCAAATTCATTCATTCGATTAATTCAGATAATATAGTGTTATGTGACCTTTTTTCTAAGCGTTTTATAGTGATATTATATTAAGTACATGATTCATAAAAAAAATGAAATATTTCTTATTTAGAGATATATTTCGTTGTAACGACTAAAATTAGCCTAAGCTAAGCCTTAGACTAAAATTCTTGATCTTGTATTGTTGTTATTGGTATAGTTGAAGTACATTGTATTAACCATATCTTATAGAGCGTAAAGTCGGAAATAAATGTAATTTGTAGAAGAGAATGAATTATGCTTCAAAAAGACTAGGCGTAACACTTAAGCAGGTGTCGTTTCACACCTACTTTGCTCTCATCTGTCTCTTGTCAATTGATGGATTAGATGTCCTTTTCCATAAACCTTCCATTCTTTAGTATAATGTTATTGCTCCTTTTCTTGAAATTTGCTTGAACTTTAATAGTCAATCATTGTGATTTTAGATTCTATTTATGGTTATTAGTTAAATATTTTCTACATTGAAGTATTTGTGAAAATTTTTGTTTATCAAAATAATACAGAACAGAACAAAATTGAAAATAGGCTTATATTAAACCAAATCAATGAAAATATTGAATAATATATAAATCCAGTCTACTACATTAAAATTAATGATTTAAACGAACGAGTTAAATAGAACAGAATAATGAGAAATAGAACAATTTTCTATTTAATTTGCATTTTCGATAAGAAATTCTTAATTTGTTTCCTTTAAAAATGATCATTTTTAGAAGGAACGAAAAATAAAAAACCAATCAGTAAATTGAAAAGTTTAAATATAGCTTCTTTATTATTAATCGATGACATATCTAGGCAATACAAAAAAACATTTATAGCTTAACAAGGAAAATCGAAATTAAAAACAAAGCCTTTGAATGAATACAGCAGCATCGCTTCAACAATAAAGCGAAAGCTTCAAATGCCCTTTTGTGCGTGCGCTTTCATATCGTATTTAACCGCAGTATTGTCTTCCGGTTCTTTTTTTAAATTTGTGTTGATGTTGGCTCTATTGTAATTTGTGTTCGATGAAGTTATATTTGAAACTGTGCACTCGCAATATTTTTTCCCTCTGTAGCTCTCGACCAGTATTTGCTCAGTTTATTTTCCTCTGAGTATGAGAGCTCTCGAGTTGAACACACAGTCTGTATTCAAGCGAACCGCTTCGCTGCGCAGCCTCCGCACGCCAAAGCTAGTATAAAATTGTATGAGACGGTTCGTACTTCCTTACTTTTTCAGTCGTGAAATTTTACATAAATATGTTCTCTAAATATGCTATATACGCGATTATTCGAACAAGCTGAAATATTTACCCCTTTAAACAGTGTCGTAGTTAAAAGGTAACCTTAGTTACCTTTTTGTCTATAAAATTTTTCTTTACTGTTTTTTAAAACTTTTGGCAGGTACTCGTACGGCATAGAGGGGCCAATTTAAGAAATTCCTTCCATAAAAACTTCGTGACACATGGCTGCAATAAGTTCGGCTAGAAGAGCCCGGAAAGAGCTGGATCCGTATAATTAGACTCTGAGAAGATTTATGTAAAGACATTTTTGGAATTTTCATTTTTTATTAGCGACACGTGTTCTCCATTACCCACGCATATTAAATTTCGCTGGATAAAAAGAATTTTTTAACCTAAGATTCTACAAGGTCTAGTAATCTCTGCGAGGTAAAGAGGTTAGTCGTCAGCATTACTTTTACTAATGCTTCATAGAATAATAACGCAATAACTTTTACATATTTACAAATTACTTGATATCATACTCGTACGTAATTATATTATATTGTCACTATCTGTTCAATCGTCATAGGTAAATTAAGGATCTACACAATTAGTTTGTATTTATCTGGTACTTAATAAAATATATTTAACAGAAATCATGAGTTACGACCAACATACTCGTAATTTAAGTCGGGTAATATTTCTTAGTAAGAGATATTTGTTCTCGCGAGGATCTGTGATTTATGTATATAAAATGTTTATAGCTACCTATACCAATATTTAATCCAATTATTTCCGTTCTGCAAACGGAAGCGAATTCTTCTCTTTAGATGTGTATTATATACCGACCTGTTTATTTAAATTATGGTTGAGACACAGCAGTTGTCTTCTCATTGCAAACAACAGCCACAGGTTTACGTACATTTATGGGTGATTTCAAAGCGTAATGACTGATAGATAAGCACTGAAAAGCTATAAATAAAAACCTTACTATATTTTACCAATTGTATTTAATTATGACTATATTAAGGTGCATACAGCATAAAACTTCTATTAGCTATTACAAAATATTTATTGATCTATATTTCGGTTTATATTCGGTCTATATTCCGGGCATTATCTGATTTCAAATAAAATCAAGGTTTACTCAAGGTAATTAAACAAAACTTACATACATATTTATGTACTTACCTATAAAATTTCCCTTTGACGAGTGCATTTTTTACGTGTCTCAATAAAAACATAATATGTACCTACATACAACTTTTTTTAACTTAGCTAAATCATAGCACCTTTCAATCGATATCGTTTTACCAAAGTTATTTTATGATATTTACTAAAAAATACACCACTTACAACACCCATGTATACCGGATTTTAATTTGATCATGTATTGTATGTACTCTTGTGATCAAGAACCAGCCATTTCTGACGTAATCAGGATTAACAAAAGAAAAATGCTTCAAAATACGAAAATTACACAAAATCGCCGGCTGTTATTATTATTTAATTACCTACTTCTGTGCATGTTCGTACATAACTTAATTTGACAAATTTTAGGTATCAGACAGAAATTTCAATTGGTTTTCATTTCTCTTGGCTTATCCGCTGATTAAATCGTACTTTGTACACAGCCATTTTTTATAAAAGATTAAAATATTTTTTGTGTTCAGTATAGAAACAGAAAGTTTTTCAAACTTCATTTGTAAATGATTCCCAAGTTTATCGCTATTTCAATTAATGTTGACAGAGACAAAGACGATATCGCCCTCTAGTATAAGAGCCTTTGAGTATCCCAGAGCAAAGATGTTCATTTAATATTGCCAGAATTAATTTGAATAAATTGATATTTCTTAGACAATGTCGTGTTTCTACTTTGTACTATGAAGTTTAAAATGCGCACATACATATTGTAGTTCATAATATCATAAACCTGAAAAAAAATCTTAATTTAGGTCTGCTAGTAACTATGTAAAATCAAACATGCAACTCTTGTATTTAAACTCCAGACCCGAGAGCGGGAGGCTGAGATTCAAACCACGATACAATCACTTATTTGTATTGTTATCAAACTAAATTACTTGTGTTATGTTCATGAAAGTGTATTTCGTTATTACCACAATATTATTTTAAGTTTTAAGATAAATTCATAGCAATAGATTTATTCACTTATCCGAAGAGCAAAGACAAAAGATTATGAAAGAATTCAGAGCTCAAAAAAGTAATAGCTCCGCAGATGACTTCGGCTGAATCGAAGCGTTATCAAGCCCAGTTAATCCTGTCTTCTGTGTTATTGAATAAATGTTTCCATCTGACGTGCTTTTGCCATTTTATATGGAATTAATGTATTGGAAAAATTTCGTACGACGCTAAGTTTTCAAAGTGTACCTATGTTTCAACCTTTTGATTTGATTGTAACATCCACGAGCGATGTGTCACTTCACTTACCGTGTAGGATGTAGGTACATATAGGTTTATAGGTATAAGATACTAAATGTTCTACGAACTATACTTATGTATGAAAATAAACTTCATGGTTTTTCATATTATCTGTATAAAATCATATTATCTGTTATAAAATCATATGTTATATTAAAATGTTTATGTTATAAAATCATATTATCTGTAACAATCTAGTCTTTCATTGATATTACAAGCTTCCTCGATCAAAGTTATCTATTCTTTTAAGTAATAATAAGCAATGGATGGCCTAACCTTAATACGTAATCGTAGCTAACTCAGTTTTTTACATCCGTACCAAGTTCACAAACCACTTCTGCACCGGTCTATCGCTGATACACTGCGTTTATTATCTGTAACTTATTCCTAATTAATACAGTAATGGGAATATAGCATTACAGTGAACTTTGGTAAAGTTATTTAAATTTTCAAGCGAAGCGTAAGTATCCCGCAGAACAGAACTCTCCGCAGAGAATATCCGCGTCTCGTATTTTGAATCTCTAGATTACAGTACACGCTTCTGCTAGCTGCGTAATGTTGTATGTTGCGTTGCCAAATTTCGAGGCTCTGTGTATAATTATAATGATCCAAAATTCAATCAGTTATTTGATTTTCACTGCAAAGACAATAACGAAGACAATTATATACACGGCTTACTGATTCCAAACTAGACAAATAAATGCCTGTGTTATGGTAACCATTTAACTAATAAACATACAAATATACATACTATACAAATATCTTTATTACACCCAGACACAACTCAAAAATAATGTGAAATTTGTTGCGTAAATTGACGTATTGCATAATTCCGCAGGTGATTTTTTTCTTACAAGCTATTGCTGCCACTGAACAAAATTAGTTGTCGTTTTAAAAAAATTAACTTATTCCTATTTGAATTTCGTGAAATAGAAAATCTTGGGTTACAATAAATAATTAAAATCAGTGGGCTTAAGTGGTCTTTTGATGCTAGTATAATTTCAAAAATAGAATGAATGGAAAGCTTTTAGTTTGCTAGGGGTTTTGTGTTTACAATAATCGCTGAAGATAAAGGAGAATCTAGGCGGGTTAGTTTCAAGGTCTATTGTTCGCTAATGCACCGTAAACTGTACTTTCTTGACTTAAGATCATTAAACACAGTAAGGCCGGAGGCGGCACCTTCCCCATTCGTGTTGCTACCAGTTTGTTTATTCGCTTTGTTGTTAGAACGAACATTGACGGGTTAATTCTGTAAATGTATCCTGGCTTACATACTTGTATATTTTAAAGGTGAATTAGTAAGGCCTTGTTAAAATACAGACTTTTATTCTATTGAGATGTACCTACTCGGAATATTAACGTGTGTTGCCCCTAATTACTAATTGTTTCGACGTATAACGATGTATTTCCCTAATAGTTTTTCATCTAGATTCAGAACGTCGTGGAGTAGCGCCAGGCTCTCGTTAACCAGATACAATATTCGATGCAACGAAACCTGTAAATACCACCTGTGCGCCCTCAGCGTAACGACCAACTTGCATGAAAATCTAATTTTTACGCAACGTTTTTACATAAATACGCACTTGCTCAGGATTGCCACCTGCAAGAAGTCGTTTGTGACATCCATAACGTTGTTTTATGAATGAGTGATTAAGTTTGATGGTATGATGCCACTTTTACGTAGGTAACAATACCAAGATAATATCTACTACATTTACAAATATTGCGTTTACGGAAGCTTAACGGTTTTAACGTTTTTTTACGAAAATATATAGAAAGGATGCACTTGTGAGCGAGTTTCGCATTACCTCCTTTTGTAAAAAAAAGCCAGCTCTTACCAGCTTCGTAAACCCATATTCTCATGCTCTGTCATATCTTTAGGTCCATAAACATATTATGCCGAACAAATGCCATTATCATATTCTGAAAAACCACATTTAGTATGTAGTTGTCTACGTATTGTTCTGGAGCCACAATAGTTTTAAATTAGTGAAATATTTTTTACTTAAAAACTAGGATAGAATGTGGATTATAATAAAGTCCTTGGGAGGTATAAACACATATCAAAATTGCTCTAAAAACTTCAAATTCTCTCTCAATTTTATATTTTTATATTGGATTTTAACATAATCCATGATACAGAAAAATGTAATGTAAAATGTTACGTACTATAAAACGAAACTTAGTAGCAAAAAGGATTTAAGTCTTAAATATCCCTTTGAGCTCTTATTATATTTAAAAGATACAAACCCAAATTTTTCGACGAGTTTCCCAAGAATACATGAAATAGCTGCTCACGGGTAGGCCTGTTTTTATAGGGTTACACCATGCGTTATCATTCTGTGCATTCTCTACTGTCTCATTGAAAACTTACTGACTATAATGAAACAAATGTCCAGCAATGGAACTATAAGAGTTGAAAAAAATATGTATTGATACATAATATCATGGAAATTGCAAACGAAGAACATTTATTTTAGTTGAGGCACAAAACTACAGGTGCCATCTCGATGTACAATTGTAGCCGGAAGACCGTCGGAGCGAGAGAGCGCGAATAGAATAGGTAGCTACGAAATATTCTGTCTGCACATGATATTTATCTCCTCAGTAAACAGCTCGGTTACAACTGAAATGGATAACATGTATTTTAGTTTACATTTTGTATAAAACGAATTCAACTGTAGGTAGGTACATGTACTTTCTCACATTTATTTTATGCACATTTAGAAATAATCGAAGCATACCATTATTAGTGGCTGCATTTATTATGATTTATTTTATTTTATTAGGATCACTAACAAAAAAATCTGCTACTAACTATTCAACGCTTTGTAGATTTTATTGACTCAATATCTTTTTAGGGGAAATGTAAAATAATATGAAATGACTGATAAGGTTTAATGGATCATCCTTATATGAACTCAACTACGTTTAAAAGTCTTCTGCTATATCAAAAGAATAGATAGTAATAGAAACTTGTTTCGGCTATTGCAAAGATACTCGCACTAATAATATTCGGTCATATAAAAAAAGTATAATAGCGAATTGAAACCATTAGTAACGTCTGTTTAATAGGTATTTTAGTTGCAGCACTTTTTGGGTCCTAATAATGCTGGGTATAACTCACAGTAGACATGAGCATGCTTCACCACATTGCTCCATTTAAATTGGTGAAGATATTAGATAATTTAATACATTATGACTGATGTGTCATAATTTCTTCTATATAATTGATTTGGTGCATAATAACTGCAAAGTTTTATCGCACTAATATACAACTCGCAACATGTTATTATGTAAATTGTTTACAAACTCGATTCGCATGTCGGCGTTGTTTAATTCCAAGTTCTGTTTCAATCGATGCATGAAGGTACGAGTATTTAAACTCCACTTTGCATTTTCTCTTGTGAGCTTAATTGCAGTATTTTCCTTTTACAGTTGCATTCCGTGTAAAGCTCCTAGTGCTAGTGGAAATTCTAGCATGTGTTTCCGCGCAGTGTAAGTTTTTATGGTTGTTGATTCCACACAGATTTGTGATAACTTGTTTACATCCACCGAAAATTACTTGTCGGAAAGTTTGATTATCAGACATAGTATCGCCTATATAGCTGCTTCTGCTATAACCATGAACAAGTACATTCTGCGTAATAAAGTGCATTATAGGTAGTTTAATGGTATTACTGATATATTGCCTATAAATATATCTTCAATATCATTAGGAATACCATCACACCCGATCCGCAATGAGGTGGGCAAGAAGCACCCAGTATCGAACATCTCTACTCGTATCCTTGCAAAACCGACGTACTTATTCAGTATGGTGACTACAAATTATTCCTAAAATCAAAGATTATGCAGTTAAAGACATATTTAATTAAAAATAAAAATATGAACAAAAAACAAACCAAAAACCAGGAAGCATCTTTAATCAGCATTAGCGGCAAATTTCAACATTTTCAGTGTCACCAATGAACTTACTTGACTTTCCTTAAAATTGATTAATGAACATTTACATTCAGCAACAGAGATAGTAAGGGGTATTATATAATTACATACATATATCTATTAATGGTGTAAACTGGAATTGCGTTGCGGAGAATATTATATGTAGTTATGGCGGTGCTAATTGGGCAGTGTACGAGTATCTAATGCGGTACAGGTGGAGATATCTATTTGCCGAAAGAGGAAACTGCTGTTAGTAGTTATCATCCGGACAATATGCTCTACTTAGCGCAGCTCCCTCTGCATGAAACGCCCCGTCAACTCAATATCTATCATAATGTCCACAATTCTGAACATATTTCACTGTATTAAACATGATTAACTAGTTATTACGGACACATTTCTTTTCCCCGTTGTATTGATGTAGGAAGTGGGTGAACATACATATATACGGTTCGCCCGGTACGTTCACCTAATTCTAACCTGAAGCAGTTTTTTAAAATAAAAAATAAAAAAGTAATTGATGTTACAACTATTTCTGTTTCAATTTAAAGGGCGATGCCGGTCTACGCGTGTAGTAGACGAGATCGAAGTCCTCACGAGTAGTAATGCATCTGTAACTGACATCTAATAGTGCGAATACGCAACGGAATGCACATATACGAACAAGTACTAATTGAACCAACAATCCCATTCGTACCTCATCAACTAATTCATTTTTAATACCCATTACTTACATCTATATCACATAATATCTACTACGAAATCTTTTTCATATTTGTTAAATAATATAACACTTATAAATATATTATCTACATCTACATATATGTATATATGTCTAAAGTAGACAATTATTTAGACAGCAATTAAAAGGATGAATTAATTATAGAAATGTTGAAACTTTTTATGTAAAGAAGTAAAGAATCCGGAGAGCTATTCTACTTTTTGATATTTTATCTCATATACTCGTATAGATATCTTATATGACGTACATAGCAAACAACAGACACAATGTGATCTGTTTAAAAATAAACCTTATATATAAACCCTTACAAAATATTTAGGTATATCACAAACTTAAGGAGCATAAATACCTTTATGCGTTATTTTTTATCAGAACAAATGATTCACGCCTTATAAACAGTATAGCTTTCTAAAGATTTTCCACTGGTATTGAGGAGAATTATTTATTAAAGCGTACATACTTATCTACTTACAACACACTGGCGGGATTTCACAAATGAAAAGCTTTGTATTGTAAGGCGGGTCACTATTATGATAATGTAAGGATCCCTATTATATAAAAACAGATTTTTATCATGATACGCATAATATTTACTCTTTGGTGTGGATAAAAGGAGAGAGAAATTCTTTGAGTATTTTTAAATATCATCCTAATGCTTAGGGCATATCATACCAAATTTATTGGAAGAAAAACCTAAAGCCTTTATTGTGCACTGAATACATAATATGAATTGATATTAAAATTTATTTCCATTTCTTCGGTTACAATATGTGTGATAGAAAATACGAAACTACTAACTCTTTTAATAATGATGAAGCTGTTCATTGTAAATCATTTGCAATAAATTGATATTTAAAAATAAAATTCGTAGGCAGATGTTTATAAGTGTCCAAAATTATTACTTCGCAGAAATTAACGTAAAACGAATCTCAACGAAACGGAAGATGCGACAAACAGAATTATATTTGGAACACGGCTCGCCAAAATTATTATTTAAAAGAACTCTGACCTGCGTTGACATTTTTGCCTACGCTTTTTATTACTCATCACTTCATAATTAATACATTATAGACGTAAACCTCTTGGACGTAATTATGAACGCAAAATCTCGATTCTTATTTACTTTTCATTGATGAAGCCGACGTTTTGTTTAATACACATTTCCTCGGCGGCTCTGAATTGTAACTTCTGTCTCCTTTGTCATTCATGAGGCGTGTAATAAAACTTTTGCGTTAAGGGCTACCTAATGAGAATGTTTGTAAGCGTTGCTAATTCAATATTTATGAATGCCATGATGAAGACGCTGAGATATACAAAGGAAGAAGTACGAGTAAGTAAACAATATACTTAGATGGATTTCTTCATTTTACTCTTTACTCGTGAGATATGAACCAAATCATCAAATTGTAGGTATTCGAATTTTGTAATGAAGTAGAAATGCATTTAGCACCTACATGTTTTTTAAGTTTGCCGTATATGAAAAGTAAAGTCGTCGGATAAAGACGGTTATGTAAAATCCATATACCTATCTCTGTAGTATTCATGAAATAGGTAAAAATTTTAATCAAAACGGATGTAGTACTTATTATATATTTTGCTAGGTCGGCGAGTTGCGTACTACTTAGTAGTATGTAGTAGTAGTACCTATCCATTTGTATTAATCTCAAAATATTTGTATTTTTGTAAAAACACAGAAGAATTTTAATGGTAAATTTAACCTTAGGGATCTAACAGATTCAAGTAGATCTATATGTTAGTGTTTAAAGCTGTCTACGGGTAATATTGATAAAATATACTAGAATTTTCAATATTTTTGCCTTTATAGAAATGTAATAAAACTTAAATTAAAATTTAATATAGCATAAATTCCTTGTCTATTAATTGAAACAAAACAATCCTAAGCCGAAAAAATTCGAAATTCGGTTTGAGGTAAATACGTTTTTAATTAATTTTAAGCCACTTGCACACCTTTACTTTTACGTAATCAATATCTGTATAACTTGAATTTTAAAAGGTAGTCGTAAGGTATAGAATAACAGACTTATGTAGCATTTATGACTCAGTACTTGTAGAGGAAACGTTAAGTCACCAAAACGGTTGCAACTGTTTTAACATCCGACCGCTGGCTCTGTATTAAAACAAGCAGACGTATCAGTAAAATACTTGCCAAGTAAAAAAAAAGTGGAACAGCAACGTTGTAGCCGAAGACAGAGAAAAAATAAGCAATTAATTGAACTTTGAATTCAGCGGATCAGGTCGATTTGAGATTTTTACATAATACATAAGTGTTTACAATGGGATAGTTACATAGATATTTAAGTATATAAAATGAATATAACGGTTACTTGTTCATAGGGGACCACAGCGCGAAATAGATATTTTTTCCAATGTCCATAATTGGAAAGAAATTCTAAAGTCCAGCTTGTAGCTGGGAATGTAATAATCAGGACCGAAAAATTTGCCTATTTACTCTTACCTTAATAATTCTTACCCAAAATGAGTCCTTGTGTAGGTCCGCTTATACCAGGACTTGTCACGCTTTTTTGAAGCGGTAGTAAGTGTTTCTATTGTCTTTGCTATGGACAATCATAGTACTGAGTAGACGAGTGAAATGATACATTAGTATTGGTCCATCAATTCCTGCTTAATTACACTTAATTTGATAGCCCTATATTAGAATATAAATATCGCAGTTTATAGGCTTCTTAAATATTTTTCATTGATACAATACATTGTACAGGTCTTCGAATAACGAAAACAAATAAAAATAAAAATGAAAGGAGCCTATCTTTTCCATAACAAAGGATTTCAATCGGCCTTTGTAAATTTAGCCCTCGATGTCTAGTACGATCATACGAAGGTATAAGAGAACTTACGCTGAGAGTGAAAACGAAAGGTACAGACATGATCGCCAAGGTTAAGTTTATGATACTTTTGTCGCACCGTTTTTCAGTTAGTTATCAGTTCTCCCTTTCAACATTTATGTAGTTTAGATGGTGGAGAAGATATTAGGTTAACTTCATAAGAATAATTGACAAAGCAATAAAATTGTAATAACGCCCGCGATAGAGATAGAAAAAACAAGCTTGTAATGTTACCCGAAATAAAATAGAGCTTCACTTTTACTGTCGCAGTGCTTTAATATGTTTTCACGCATTGTGAATTATATTCTGTGAATTGTCAATCCGCGGAATGCTAACAGATCGTATTTGTATAACGTTGAACTTTATTTCATTTATCGGGAAACATAATCAATAGGCTTTAATGACATGTCAATAGCAAGCTTGATAATCGAATCGGTGTAAAACTAATATCCTTTGTAAGATGTACTAAGACATTTCCAATTATTTTTGGCATTCGATGTTCTTTTCGCCGGCATTTTATATCACGTCAATTATCTATAATGATACAGTAAAACTAATGTTCATTATTACATCATTTTATTACAGATTTCTGAAAAGCCTTTTTATCAGGTGAATCGTGAATTATTAAACTTCAGAAGAGAATATCTTAGTAAAAATGTATGGAATACTGGCTTTATACTATACTTTATATTAAATGTTAGGTTTATTTTAAACAATGTCTTTTGCAGATCAGTCAATCTGTCACACGATAGCGTTTAATTTAAGTAGCAACGATGTTCAACCGCGGTGACATGGATAAATGTCCAATTGAGGTATTTTGATGCTGTGATTTGACCGTATTGATTTATTGTTTAATCGTAACGGGATCGGACTGAGCCAGGATTATAATGTTAATTAATATTCCGTCACTTCATTCATGTACATATCTAGGCCTTATCTACTCGTATATCTCAAATATAGGTGTGGTCAAACACACCAAACAATAACAATATTTTATAATTTATATATAACTAGCGGCCCGCCCCGGCTTCGCACGAGTATAAAATATGCACTGCAAAAATGACTCAAATAGATCCAGTAGTTTTGATTTATTCATTACTGCCCGTGGCCCGCACACCTTAAATTTTGAGTAAATCAATTCCCCTTTCCCTATACCATGATTACTTTACATATAAACCTTCCTCTTCAATCACTCTATCTATTAAAAAAACCGCATCAAAATCCGTTGTGTAGTTTTAAAGATTGAAGCATACATATAGGGACAGAGAAAGCGACTTTGTTTTATACTATGTAGTGATACATTTTTTACTAATGTTTAACTATTTAGAGTGTTATAGACTGACATATTTTATTTTAAATTAAAACGCTGCTATTATGTGTTATTAAAAGGACATTAGATATAAGTATCATTTTTACGAAGGAATACACGAATATTTTGTTACTTTTTATTATAATAAATGACTATTACCTGTACTATGGTAAAATGTAAGGGACAGAATCTATCGCCTAATCTATGTATATTAATAATATAACCTATATTAATATTATAAAGCTAGAGTTTGTTTGATTGAACGCGCTAATCTCAGGAACTACTGGTTCGAGTTGAAAAAATATTTTTGTGTTAGCTAATAAGGAAGGATATAGGCTATATAACATCACGTTATGACTAATAGGAGTGGAGCAGCAGTGACAAATGTTGCATAAAACGGGAAAATATTGATTTCCTCGCGGGCGAAGCTGCAGGCACAGCTAGTAGAAAATAACTGCCAAGTTACATGTACTAATCGCGGCGTTTACGATAAGATTAAAGGGACACGTTCATTAGCAGCAATCCGTCAAGCAGTTAAGCACCGAGGGCGCCGCCTACTTATCTAAATAAGATCGGCGACATGCGTGATGGATTTTAAAACCCTCGTCCGATGCGATTATACAACTGAAAAATAAAAACCCAGACCTTGAAGTTTATGTAGAGTGAAAAAGCATTCTCTAGGTAAGTGTGCTATGTCGTCGGCCACATCATCGCTTTCCATCAGACGAGATTGTTGTGAAACGTTTGCTTAGTTGAAATAAAAAGTGTAACTTGTAACAACACTGGGTTAAAGATAGAAGAGATTGCAGCATAGAAGAGACTGCACAAGTGGCCACTGTCGCCCATGACAATCCGAACCCAACCTCTAATAGGAATATAGGAATACGACTGTTGTTGTGACTTGGTTCAGTATGTACTAGGGTTTAATAACAATATTTTTGGTTAATATTAATTTGGAATAGGATAGAAATAATAGGACTATTAGCAACATTTACATTTTTGCGTGACTGCTTTTCCCAAGGAAGAATTCCTTTGAATAACAAATCAAAGCATGATATTGTATATGTAATATTGCGTACAAAATACTCCGTAATGTACTCGTATATCAAGGAACATAAGGATATTCCCTACGTTATTAAGGTTCCGCAATATTGCATGTGAAAATCGTTTCTATTACGTAAAATGTCGTACTGTGCCAAGTATCAACACTATAAGGAAAATTTCACGTGACGGCGTCCCGGCGTGAGTGTCACGGTAATTCCCGACAACATATCACTAATGATCCGCCCACACTCACGCGGTACACTTCGATAGCCGTCACACTAATATTTTCTAATGAATGGTTAGCTTTAATTTATCCTTTGTTATCTACAATGTTTACATGTTTATCATTATTACTAGTAATACAGTTTTTGTGAATAAGTAACAACAGTAAAAACAACAATAATAAATAGTAATAACGACAGTAAAGTGAGCAATAATTTGTTAAAATACTAGTAAAAGTTGATGTTATAGGGCTTAGTGATATAGTGTAGAGTAGCGATTATAAAGGCTACTAACGAGTGTAAATTATAAACGGAATGTTATATCAGCAATCGAATTAACGAAGACATACGAGTAGGTGTACAACATCTCCATTTATCCAACTCCCTAATTTCCATTTCGAAATACATACCTACATTTTAAAATAAGCAAAAATAACGATTCAAACATAAGAACTTTGATTTGCAGACAGTAAAAAATATTTCAATTCAAAAATATTTATGTTTTCAAAATTTTCACGTTGGTTCATAATTATTACCTACCGCCAATTTCTTCTAAATTCGATGTTGTGTTCCAAATGTTGCCAAAATGTGGACATTAGAAACCTATTTTATCAATAAGAGTTATCAAACAACGTTTATTTAATACGGGGATATTTGAAAACACGATTTTAATGTAAATGTAAATGTGGTTGCATATTAAGTAAGTAATATATTATTAAATTTGTATAATATAAGTAGGGTATGTGGAACTAATAACACTCGCGAAAGCACAATTTATATTATAAGGCTAATAATAAAGCCCGTCCCTCACGTTAAATTATGAAAACAAATTGCTTTCCTGAAGACTATTTATAAACTTACAGTAAAGTAGATTACAATCACATTTGTTTGTGGTCACATATTAAAAAGTTTATTAGTCACATTTATGAATTGTACGACATTAAGATAAAATAGACTGCGCTTTAGACGTGTCCTCTTAGGCGGTTTAAGATAATAGGTCATTAACCTACATGTAAATTGGCTAGGTAACCATCATAACAAAACAATATTGACTAGACAACACTGGTGTCTATGCCAATGTCTGGATGTTCTGACTGTTTTTTGCCGCATCAAATGTTATGTAAACACTGTCTGAGGTTCTTTTTATTAGCATTATTGCTTTGCATTGCATTGTTTCTGGTAATGTCATCAGGATACACAAATTGCTATAATAACAACTGCTCTCTGGCAGGAATACGTGTAGCGGTGGTACTTCTATGGGCAAACCGTATACATATTCTATGATGTCCCACATGATGATAGTGGTCTACGCTGTCAGGTTCATTTTCATCTACTTGCATCTACGCGTATGTGCTACGCTCCTATGATTTCTGTGTGCTGATTCCGAGTTTTCAATGTTTCAAACGCCAAACACGTCGAAAAGTTAATGTAAGTTGCTATCTCATTCGCGTTTGGAATGTCAAATTTTTTATTTTCGTTATGGTAACGCTCTTGAAACAACCAATAATATTATGTGATAATGCTCTCATTGACAAGTACCAGTTGACATTGGTTGCTCGCCATTGGCCGCGTAAAAAATTTACTTCCCATTACTGGCACAAGTTGGCGCTGTTTCAATTCCATACAAATTGTAGTTTACGCTAACTCGATCGAGCAGATATGAAAAACTCTGAATAGGCACACTGAACAGAGATTTCCTTCACGGTGCTATAGCGCAGAAGCGTGTGCTAAATACGTATAAAGCCGACGTGGATTCAATTAGCACAAAGGTGTGTGGCGTCGTGCCGGTGCGCTGCGGCTCGCAACACTTAGTTCCCTGACTCCGTGGATGCGGAAAAGGTAAAAAGCGAAGGCGGAATCTGAGCATTTCTTAATGAACATAGATAGTAGATAATACCACGAGGGTGATCGTACAGAAATTATTTATTGTTATTTCGTATAGAACCTAAAATACGTATGAATAGCAACACTTCGCGGGTAGTTCCGTGGAGGTATGCCGAAACGCTATTGCTTGCAGCACAAAACAATTTAGTCCCTGATTTATTTCTGACGTATTTAAGTTTTTATTCTTCGTCACTTGTTGAGGATTCTTTATAAGGTTTTGCAACGTAAAAGTTTCACACATCATAAGACAACTTCCATGTAGTGTTGAAACGTTTAATTTGAAGTCAGTTTATGTAAAGTCATGCAGACGCTGTTAAATTTTTGTAAAATTCAAAAATGTAAAGTCGAGAGCAAACATTACTGTCAGCCCTAATAAGGAGTAAGTCTTAAAAAGTATTAAAAACACAAAATATTGTTACATAAGTAAATAAGAAACATTAAAAAAACGCTTATGCTTATCATACGCGTCTGTTCCCGTCACCAAATTACCTGACTGACATGCCACGAGCTTCCATTCTGTTAATAGTTGGCACTTATCACTAGCACATATATTTGACTACACATATTCGTTCTAAAAAGCTTAATTACCCTTGATGGAAGTAGATAATATACTTAATGAACTTGACAATCAAATGGATTAAGAATTTTCATTTGATTATACGCAAAGCTAATCTACTAGGTGCTTAGGTACGACGGTAATAGCTTTGACCATATTAAATGGCTGACGGTACGAGTGTTAAGCTAAATATGTTAAATGTTCATGCAATGCTTTAGCTGACACTGCGCAGCCGCTACATTCAACCATTTATAAATACATTATTATTTTTACGTACTGAATATGAGGTTTCATAGTGTTAAGCTAATTAATATCAGATGAAACTTGGCCTCGAGTTTGAGTGTTTGCATTTCAGAGACTGTAGTTCAATATGCCGGTAAAGCAAACAGTTAAAACATTGTAAAGCTTTAATTATTGACTTGAGAAAGTTATACATAGGTATAAGTATAAATCAAAATTGAAACAACTTTCCAAAGTATTCGTATGTATAGTCAACACTAACATCGTTTATAGAGAATAATGTACATGTTATGGCGTTTGTTTTAGCTTTAAAATCTACACCTATAGGCACCTACTTGTACATAAAGTAAAGTCTTAACTCGTAAAAACGTAACACAACCCACTCGCAACTTTTGTACGCGGCTCTAAATTGGAACACGTTTACGCTTTTGATTAACCTGGTCATGATGATAGCGATCTTGAAACGTAACGAACTAAGAGCGAGCATTTATCATTCGGTTAAGTCTTTTACCAAAAGGAATTCGACTGATTGAAACAGAAAGACCTAGAAATAGAAATACTCGTACAGTTGGATTTCTGTTAACTTAACTAAACACATAGCTTATTGTATGCCGGTGTCACAATTACATACTCTTCATGGCAGCTAATTTTTTTTCATTGAAAATGATGATATTTATTCAACACCATTCAATACATTCTTTTTCGTTATCTATCAACCAAGCGCAAATACAAAGTGCATACTGCGTATACTCGTATGTGCAAGAACCAGTGTGATTCTTTGATAGTCTTTATTACTTATAGTTGTAATAGGAAATCCGTAAACAAAATAGTATTTCCATTTAACTTTTGGCGTACATGGTGTTGCTAGCGAGGTTAACAGACGTTGTTGGTGCGGAAATTGTCGGCGGTCGCCCGGCCCGGGAACTTGCCGAGTGCACCCGCGATTCGAGCGGTGCGGTAATTGCTACCCGCACACTGAAAATTGTTAACAATATCCGGACACATGAATAAGTAAAAAGTATTCACATATATCATTGCAATACATTAACAATGGACCAGTGAACAAAATGCAAACCTTATACTTATATGTATATTTGATTGATATTAAATTACAGTATTCAACATAATTATAGAACTGTTGCATCTTTTATATAACATATAGTTTATTTTAATAAAAGGTTATTTGTAGGAATATTATCTTTATAATACGATCACGCCTGTTTCCTTACGGTGTAGACAGAATGCACCGAGTGTCAAATATCTCCATCCTTACAAACCTGACGTGCTTACTATATTCATCACTCCCGTCATATATACGCACCGATTTCGGAGACTATTGTTTATAAGAACAATGGTTTTACAATTCCTCACGTACAAAAAAAGATGGATCTGTATTATAACTTTATGAGTATGCAACTTAGTCATAAAATGTTATTATAAAAACGCTGTAGGTAGTTTTATGCAAGTTTGTTACTTTGTGTGGGCACAGGTGGCGCTAACAGGCGTCGTTGCAACGGAAATTGCCGCCGCGAAATCGTGGCGCTCGCAATGCGCGTATCGTGCGCTAAAGTAATTGTTGCCCTCGCACTGAAAACTATTAACAACATCCGTTAAACCCTAAAGAATACCAAGTACCGCGCAACTAACAAGACCAAGTACCGCACTATCAGACAGCATTATTATTATTAGTATGAAATACAATTTTTTTCAATGAAGTTTTTTTTGTAAATGTCTTTATGTAAAGGACCTTTAAAGAATAAAAACTATAATGATTTCACGTGTTTGTTTCTTTTACACGGGTTGTTTCTCAAGATGCAAGCAGTTATTCATATTAAATTGATTTTACTTACATTTGCTTTATATAAATATTGATGTTTTAAATTATGCAGCAATTGTAAAAACACAAAAACTTACATAATATTATTTTGTATTACTTAAATGTTTTGCCTAAATTAACGAAATATAACTGTATTATACTTACCTAATAATTACTTGATATTCGTATTTTATTTGGACGCAACAAAATAAATAAAATAAATATTTTCCTAGATTTTGACTTGTTTTTAATTACATACATTGCCAGTAAGCAATAAAAAAGCAATAACAAATTGCTTTAATTTTAATTTAAAACAAATATCGTTAATATTTACAATATAAGTTAA
>DWGJ01000423.1:0-31074 GCA_018246895.1 Aspitha aspitha aspitha
TCGGGCCGCAAGTAACATGTCCGCAGGCCGCATGCGCGCGTTGCCGACCGCTGGTCTAGATAACCTATTGTCATAATTATAATTATTATAATTGGGCATACTATGTATCATTGAGCTAAAAAGTACAATATAAAATAAAATAACATTTTCAAGACATGAGTGCATCAGTTTAATCTATGCACCGAAAAACATTCATAGTATTTTTTTACTTGTAGGCTTCTTCAGTTTGGCGACTATGTTGCCAGAGTCAACCATAATCACATTTATGAATTCGCTTACGCCAAATGCAATCATTCTCCTCTTGGTTTAATCGAGTTATTTTTTTTTTATAAATAAATGGGAATTTCATGGTGTTTTAAAATTTGATAACAATATTAAATGCAACGAACGTTGTCATATAAACTTTGCAATGCCTTACTTAACACGTTCTGCCCGACGTAGACTAGACATGATAAGTCAGGTTAAAAGTACAGAATAAATTGTGATGAAACAATAACTTAATGTACCCTGATGTTATAATAATAGAAATAATAATTTCAACTACAGCTAGGTACACGTGAAAGCTAGAAAACAACTATTTTACTACATCTTGGAATTTGACAACGAAGCTACTAAATTAATAATGAATAAGATTGAAATATGACTAAGTCCACACCATCGAATATAAATATGAATTTTATTATATGAGCATCATAGTGCTTTTTTATAATCGACAAAATGCTATTTATATTTAAATACATACATATAAGTATACTTAAATTATTGCACAAGTATTACAAGTTAGGTAGTACACAAATTATTTTCGGAATGATAAAACACTAAAATTAACAGTACACCTACACTTAGCTCCAACATATTTTACATAAGTACATAAAGCTATAAAGAAAGTAACATTAATAAAAACATGTAAGTAATAAAACTTCTTAGAGAAGCGTATAAATAAAATGGAAGGTAAAAAAACCCTTATTACAATATGCGGGAATAAAAGTACCTACATATAACAAGTGTTGTGCGTTAGTCACAACTTTGAATGGATTTGTAAACAACTTGTTTCGATATGATTTATTTACTTCACATTATGACTAGACACAGTGAGCGACAGTGAATTGATTTACATTGAACTGAATTGAATTGACATTGAATTGAAATTTAAGATCATTAATAGACTTGAACAGAATTTATATTTAAGATCACTTCAATTACAGATTGGGCATTTATGGCAATTGCTTGAATTTTATTGAAAATAAGTGGAGTGACACACAGAAGTTTTCAGTGTTTCATGTTATAGAATAGTATTATAATATTAGAAGTTAATCAAAACTGAAATCGGTAGGTTTAACCGATTTCTTGTTCGAAAAAAAGCCTATACGGCAACTATATATATTTACATCGAGTAAAGAGTAAATAAATAATAAATATACATGTTTATAAAAAAAGGGTTTCAAATATATTATAATATATCATTGAACGATGGAAAACATTTTACTCCTACGTTAAACTACTCAATATTTTTAGGTTTACACAAACAGTATTAAAATAAATAGTCAACAACATTCACTAACAGTTAAGTTATTAATCTACGAAGCACGATGATTGTTTGCGAGTACCGTCTTCATTGTAAAGTTCGCTATTTTTCGTATAATTTATGTTGCATTCTATATAACATCATCGTAATACGTACATATATTCATGCTCTACTGCATCTTTCGAAACTACAAGTCTCATACGTACCTACATACATGCTAAGTTTCATACATACGTACATACATGCAATAATTAGAAAAAATATTTAACTTCTTAATCTCTATAGTAATTCCATAATATACATAAGGAAAACAGGTAGAGCCCTATTCCAGACGCCTCCAATTTAGAGAGTTCGAAAGAGTATCTACATCCACGAATTTGCAATACCTTACAATCGTTAAAATCATATTGCTCGTAATAACTTCACCCATGCAAGAGTTACATGAATGCACGAACCCAAATGCGATAACAGATTGCTATACTAAAATAAAACATACGTAAGGTAAATTTTGATGTGTTACGCCTTAATAGGTATGTACACCTATTGTAGAAATGTACTTGTTTGTGCGAAATCTTGTGTAACAAGAATAATTCCGTCCAGCGGATATCGATATTGATTTATGAACGTGGCCGTGAGAACAATTATACACATCATTATTGCCGCACTTAGTATTGGTTGTACTGTGTATTGTTCTCAAAAGCGATAAAAATTAATTAAAGTGAATTTCAGAAGATAAAATTCGTAATCTCTACATGTATAATTATCACATCGATAAGAAACAAGGTAAATTTTTCATAAAAGAAACAGGTCAAAATTAAAATAGAAATAAGAAATGTAGACATTGCAATTGGTGATATTTATCGCAACTTGTCACTCTACCGCATCAATAAATAATTAAAATTTAAATCATGACCGATATCACTAATAGTTATTACAAAATTGACTTCATTAATTAATGAGACCTTATAAAATCAACTGCGATGAGTTCATACGGTGTATAAAGCAACGGACAGTCATGATGGCCAAAATACGATGGTTACGTTTCCTTATCGAATGCGAAGAGTAAGCCGGGGGGGTTACGTTGTTGAACCCCGGATTGTGTCGAGGCCAGCCGCGGCGACTAGGGAGCGGCGCGGGCGGGCACGTGCTTGCGTGCGGTGAGGGAGCGCGGCGAGCGCGGCGCGGGCGGCGCGGGGGGCGCGGCGTTCGCGCGCCACGCCGAGCGCGTACAGGCGCCGTCGCGCCACCACGCCTGCACGTCCGTATAATGCGCGCTGCGGTGGCGCCGCGCGCTCGCGTGCAACATCGCGCACACGCGGCAGAAGAAGTACGTGTTTATGAACTCGCCCGTGCCCTGCCCGAATCACATTCATATTTATAGACTAGATGACATTTCCCTATCGTTTACCTGAAATAGCTAATAGTAGTAAACTATTTATTACGTTCTTTTTGCAATTAAGCTCCGCGAGTGAAGCCACACGGGCGATGCGGTGTGGAAACGAAACGCTGCTCTATGACGTCGTAGGGTTTTGTTGTAGAGTGTAGGGTCGGCTTCCCTCTAGCTTCATCTCCTTGGTCGCCATGGGACGACGCAACGCACTTTGTGACGCGTCACCGTTGACGACCGGATTATACATATGTATATGGAACGTTACAATGGACCGCACCGGCTACGCATGGTGTGGCGTCCCTCTGAAATGTAAGGGCGGTTCTGACCTTCCACTTGAAGTAAGAGTTGTAGAGGTGGTCGTCGTTGTCGAGGCGGCGCAGGTAGGCGGCCAGCTCCTCGGGGCCCGCGAACTCGTCCACGTGCACGTACGAGTTGTGCGGCGCCGCGGCCGCGTACTCCGACGCGCGCGCCCCCATCACCACCGGTAGCACGTCGTGCCTGCACACACCCGACCTCTCACTTACACATACCCCTACTACAGATAGAATAGCCCTACAGTAAATTTATTTCTCCGTGCAGTTTGGGTCATAAAAAAAAGCCGGCTAGGGCGGTGAGCATGTTGCGTGGGCGCAACGCCATTATCGATAAATACAAATGAATCATCGAAGGCAAGTGCACTGAGGCGGTGTAGTATACAAAGGATGCTGCGATATTGTTATGTTATGATCATTGTTTGTCAATCTAAATACACTATCGATAACGCTTATCGACAACAATAATGCGCATCACTATGGCCGCCCAAAACGCCCGTGAGTGGGAGAGAGAGCAAACTACTCGCTTCACCGCTCCGACGTTTTATGACGCAAAATGCACGGAGAAAAAAATTATACTATAGCTCTGCTTCTGTCTAAACAGATATACATAAATATTTATCTGCAATGATTGGAGGTAAATATTGAAGTCTTTAACTACGTAATTCTTTTCAAATGGAACGTGGATGTACTCGTACTTTTATTGTGAGTTAAGATGGCACCATAATAAATATATTAATAGGACAAGAACAAGAAGAAATATTGTCGTTATCTGTAAAGAAACAGAGATACTTATAATATTTCCTTATAAACCTCATTAAAATCACCTGCATTAAAATAGTTAACTTAAGATAAAACGCTTAACGACGCTGCTGTGCGATAAATTCATGTTGCCTCGGCAAAGTTATGTACTCTCCGACATAGTGTACGTACTGTTATTATGATTATTATTATACTATCACGTCAGGTAACGGAGTTGGCAGAAAGCAACCAGTGCCAAATATTTCTATGTACAAATCTGAGGCCATTCTTCTGCATTCATTCATCTCTAGTTCCCAAAGCGCAGACTCTGTTTAACATGGTATCAGATGCCCATGTGATGTTTATCCCGAACTATCCAGTCAATATATTGTATTCTGTAATATTGCTACCGATAAACTTACTGTAAACCGTTGACAAAGAACTTCTCGGTGATGTAGTCGCGGCAGTTGGAATTTTCGAATGCCAGGTAAAATTTGTACTCTCTGTCCAACATTTCGAGGCAGTTAGGGTCGGCGCGGGGGCAGTGGTGCGACCCGCAGGCGCCGTAGATGTCCACGGGGATGAACTTGGCGAGCTGCCGCGCGTATTGCAGGCGGCGGTTGCGAGCGTGGCAGTTGGACACGAACCACGCTACCTGGGGCATTACATATCGCTGCTTTTCATCAATACTCACACAACTCAAAATTTTGAAAATACCAGTTTATAGCACAGATAAATCCAAAACATTCCTTATTTCATACTCAGTAAGACTCACATTCATAACGGCAAAACCGACAAAATGACTCGCAAAAATGACGTTTTGTGATTTTTTACAATATTGATTTATTTTTTAAATTTTCAAATGGCTACCGTGTAAAACACGAATTTTGGATTGTGCGAGTATTCATGAAAAGCAGTGATATCGTCTGTCTACTTATACTAGCTGTGCCCCACGGTTTCGACCGCGTCAATTGGAGGACCATCTATTAAAAAACTATTTTAAGAACGTCACGCTATGATTGTTATAAAAAATTACACGAAAAATGGAAGAATAAAGGAACGCTTTTTCGTTGCTGCTCCACTCGTATTAGTTATAGCGTGATTTTATGTAGCGTATAGCCTTAGTCGATAAATGGACTACTCAACACAAAAATATTTTTTCAATTCGAACCAGTAGTTCTTGAGATTAGCGCGTTCAACCAAACGAACTCTTTAGCTTTATAATATTAAAAGTGTAGATATAATATTACCTTCTTTGTTTTGTTGGCAGCGTAGTTTCTGTCTAGTTCCTTTTCGGTGATGAGAGAATCGTGGTAGTACCACCGCTCGTACGGAGCGACTATGTCGGAATCACGCCGGTAGGTGGCTGTCCAGTTGAACACGTCCATTGACGTGGGCCGCAGGGACGCCGTGTGGTACGGACATTCTAAATAGTATAGAATCCAAATCTAAAAAATCAAATTGTCAACTTACAAACAGCACAGTAATAGTTTATTCGATAATAAATTAATGTTAAAGACAAACTTTTTAAAAGCAAGCTTTTATTTACGTTGTATTCGTTTTCGTATTCTCCTCATCAAGCCCTTTCATTTGATACTGCGGTACCTTTCATACTGCGGTAGTGCAGAAAAAATAACAATTCCGCCATCTTGCATGATCCGCCATGTTGGAATTAGAATGACGTCACATACTTAAGCATGCATTGTTATGCAGATTAAGCGTGTATAACAAATTTCAGCTGAATCGGTTGAAGATAATTGGTCTAAAATTCAGTCGCAAGGTTCCCGCCCGGACAAACATAAATATGTACATACATACCAAGTCAATAAAAAGCTTTTAACATAATTGATGCTATATTCAAAAGTTTGATCGCATTTTTTTTACTCTTTTTATAGTTCGACTGCTAGATATTTGTCTGGTTCGGCCAAGTGCTTATTGACAGACTTTTCACACCTCACAAAACATGATCTAGACATTTTAAAGTCAGAATTGCATCTCAGGACGCGAAACCCCCGGAATTGGAGATTGAAATCCAACCCACCGTGCTATCATTGGTTAGTTCGGTAGCAAAATTAAAGATTTAGTGTACAAAGCGATCATAATGAAATTGTGTACTGGTGATGTTACCTGATTTGGCGGTCGTTTGACGTTGAAAGGTGTGTGATGGTCTTTAAACAAAATGGCGTCAGCGGTGGCGGCGTCTCTGGAGTCTGCCGTGAGCGTGCATCGGTCCACTGGACATTTGTTCCTGATGAATTCGGTGCGTCCCGCCGTCACGCCCCACGTGCCGAGACCGTTTGCTAGCAATATTTTCTTTATTGGAACATCTTCATCTTTCGGTAAAATATACGTTAGTTGTTCTGGTATTCTGCAAAGTAATGACACAATTTAATAACCCTGTGAGTGATTTCAAGATTGTAAATAACTATAAGATCTTACGCAATATATCGATAACTTAGAGGTCGACTGTAGTTAAAACTAGCTGTGCTCGCAGCTTTGCCGCGTGGAAATCAATATATTTCAGTTTTTGCAACATTTGTCATTGCTGCGCCGGTCCTATTAGTCACAGCGTGATGTTACATAGCCTTCCTCAATAAATGGACTATTCAACACAAAAATAATTTTTGAATTGGCACCAGTAGTTCCTGAGATTAGCGTGTTCAACCAAACAAACTCTTCGGCTTTATAATATTAAATAAAAACTATAGATAGATTGAATATTAAATATTTTTTTAAACTAAACTCGAGAGTCAAATGTTAGAATTCTCGTCCTTGATTTATTAATACCTGTCATCCCCGGGAGCATCTTCGGGAAAGATTTTTGCGTTAGGATCATACTGCATGTGTCGACGGTCACCGCCGGTTATGAACCACGGCCTCTTGGGCGAGTCGTCTACCTCGCCGTCTGACGCCTCCTCGCTTTCAGTTACTAAGTTCTAAAATACACGAGCTTCAAGATAAGCAATTTAGTTCCGAGTGAGTAACTAGGAATTGAAAATTTTCACCTTATATTTAATGTGTTATAGATGTTTGTGACAATAAATATGGCTCTGCTCGCGCAGAAAACGAATTTCCTAATATGAATAAATTTATTAATCTATTTAATTGACCAAAAACGTAAATAGAAAATCTGGTGTATAACTTTTAAACCGAAGAATTTTTATACAATAGTTCTACACCAATTTTATAATTCAAAATTTTTAGAATTTTTCAAATTCCTTAGCGTGCACTTATCCTATATGTAGAATCTATCTGCAAAATTTCTAGACTCTAGGTTTGGTGGTTTCGTCTGTGCGTTGATCCTGGGTCAGTTAGTCGATCACTCACTCACTCACTTTCCTAAATAGGTTTTTAAAGTATTAAGTTATCTTTAGCACAATATTTCATTTTCTTTCATTTTCAATTGCTGCTCCTTGGCTGTTTTTTTTCTAATAAGGTCAATGTAACAATCAGAAATTTAAATACATTTAAATTGTAATTAATTATGTGAAAACCAGTTGAACGTTGTACTCTACAGACACAACTGGTAAAATTTCGATCACGAGCGACACGAAACAGGAATTAAAATGTGTATTTATATATCACTTATATGTAGGCATATATATAAAATTAAATTACATAGATGACATGCATACATGCGCTAAGGAAACTACTGTTGAGATACTTAAATTACAGATATCTACCTATATAGGAAGCAAGTTACATTTTTGTAAAAAGCCTTAGCACAAAAAAACTCTCAAATGACTATTATTTTCCATATTGCTACGAATATTGTTCGTAGATACGTTCTACGAAGACATGTTAGGGTTGAGTTAAGAGGCAATAGCGAGACGGGCAAAGAAACAATGTAAACACCTGAAAATGCGAATCTTGGCGCGGAGGCGTCGGCATGGAGGGCAACCGCGCGGTGTTGGTGGCGGGCTGCGGGCGCGGCAGCAGCAGCAGCGCCAGCGCGGTCAGCAGCAGCGGCACCAGCAGCAGCCCGCGCCGCAACGCGCGCGCCGCCCGCGCCCACATCCCTCAGCGCGCCGCCTGCCGCTCCGCTCGCGCTACTGCCTCACCCATGCCAACTAAGCCCGCGCCATCGCTACAATTGCTACTGTCACATCTGGAACATTCATTTAAATTATGTATTATAGCAGAACACTAGTAAGTTAACTAGTAAACTTTGTTGCATTTTTTCAGTATTTGTTTAGTAATAGCGTTCCGTAGAAGGTGTCTGTAGAAGTGCTCTCGGCTGATTATTAGTTTGAAACGAAACAAAGTAATTTAGCAAAGATTTACGATACGTATTACAATACAGTTATATCTAACTCTTACTCTAATTACTGTATGTAGATAAAGTAATTAAAGTTAATAAAAATCTTAAACATGGATTGTCAACAAATCAAAAATAGGTTCTGCCCATTCCGCATTACAAGCAGTGAGAGTGTTTAGAATTGTATAAATGTGAAGGGAAATTCTTTAATGTGTAGACATTTAATGCCTTCAGGTCCTTCAACTTTTATTTACAATTATTCTTTTGTCCTGACACCTTTCGGTAGATATGCTGTCTAGGTAGGTAGGCGCTACATAGCTAGGTACTACGTATTGTTAGTAAGTATACAGTCCCTGTGTTACTAAAACAACATAACTAAGTTAATTACGGTTTTTTTAATTAAATTTTCTACGTCCACCAGATCTACTATAATTTATGTACAATCCGTGCACAGTCTATAGTACTTACCTATATCATTATTTGAAATTAATTAGGTAGGTACTTATTAAATATAATCGGTGAAATTTATTATTTCACATGAATACACACACAAAAACACACACAAGAAATAAATCCTAACCTATAACAATGGTTTTTTTGTTTAAATGTCTTATACATCTGGTTTTTTTTATTGAAAAACAACAGCTAAAAACACATACTGTCATAATTTTAGTAGGTATTAACACAAATAATACTTCTTTAAATTTGACTTTGATTGACAGCATACTTCACCAATATTCTATCGAAAATCACGATATCACATAATAATTGTATATGACCACTGAATTGATATGTAAATTTGTCCTTGACATTTGATATCAAAGTTTAAGATGTTTTTTCGGAAGACGATATCATTGAAATTATTTATTTCTACATACCTACTACATAAGTATATACATATGTACATATCATCACGTCAGGTCCCTAACGGGAAGGAAAAAAGCCCGCGTGCCAAACATATAGTACAAGTAGCCAAACATATAGCAAGTACCGATATATGTAGTTTATTAAAAGTAACAAAAGTATACCAAGAACGATTATAGTTATCAACTAAAACCGTGTAACCCAGTTATCGTAAAAATATTAGGGGGTTGGGATTATCTAAATCCCTAGATTTTATACGGTTTGTAGCTCAATCATGGTTTAATAGGATACATGATACAGAAGATCTCGAAAAATCTGACTGCATCTGACTAAGTTAAAAAGGCACGAACTACCATCGAAACCACACTTTCCTTTTTCCAAATATTACTTATTCCACTGCTTGCCACGTGGAATCCTTTAATAATGAAAAGAAATAAGGCTACAGTGTATTGCGCTGCTCGAGGGTGCGCAGGTTCTCTCACGATGTTTTCCTCCACCGCTTTACGACCCGACGACCGATGCATCACTGTTACCACCGTGCTGTTTACTTACTTATATTTTCAGTGTTCATATTTTAACTAGCTGTGCCCGCAGCTTCGCCCGCGTGGAAATGAATATTCCTTCGTTTTTGCAACATTTGTCGTGTCTACTCCACTCCTATTAGTCATAGGGTGATTTTATATAGCCTTTCTCAATAAGTGGAGTATTCAGCACAAAAATAATTGTTCAATTCGAACCAGTAGTTCCTGAGATTAGCGCTTTTAACCAAACAAACTCTTCAGCTTTTAATATTAGTATAGATACGTTTATTTATAAAACCAAAAAATGTTCTATTTTTTCCGGTTTCTACTATATATATTAACATTAAAAATGGCCTTGTCATCACAATACAATAATAGCTACCATTAGCACTATTCGTGCACTATGTACATATATAAATAGAAGTTAGGCGTAGTTATATTATTTGAAAGCGTTTACGGAAACTACTCATATGATTGTCACTGTATACGTTCCTACATATACATAATATTATGTCAAAAGTGGTATATTGATTTTGTAAAAGCAAAAATGCTTCTTTATGAAGTTAAAGGGAAGTGTTGTTTACTAGTGGTATAATTATATTGAAATATCTTATTTATTCAACACTTTTCGTTTACAGTCCAAAAAGTATTCTTTGTTTTGAATGATATGGATATATTGGTAAACACAAGTACAATAATACTCAGCACCAGGATTTAGGACAAATGGAACTATTCCTACAATAAAAATGACATTGATGTTGCTGCATTTTGCAAGTACAAATTAAAATAACCTAATTGAGTTGAGCATCACATTTTAAGACGCGGTAACTACAAAACTCAATTTTTATGCCAAGGAAGAAGTTTCCGTTCGGAATTTATGGTAATTCCGAGGATACGAGAAGAATACACATTTTGTATGATTTATGTTAACATCAATAATGTAGACTCGTTCATGTTTACCATGATATAGAATAATAACTAGGTATTGTGTAAATGACATGGAATTAATACGTATCCTTACCTACTACGCGCGGTACTAATTCAACATTGGAACGGTTCATCACAAAAACACTGCCAGGGCCCAGTTGACAAAACCCCACAACCTTGCCTTACAGATAATAGTGATATTTAAAATAAAAAATGTAGATTAACTTTTTAATTTTCTTAAAGTTAGTACACCAACAGTAAAAGGAATATAAAAAACACAATTTACATAAGCAAAAATAAATGTTGATGACGCTAGCATAAAACTAACAGTCATACAGTCATAATGTTCTACTTTTACATGAATGCTAGGGGTCTACAAACTTTGTAATATCTATTAGAGGGCAGATATGTTTGTGGACGCTAATACAGTACCGTTTGACACATACACACGACTGTGTTAATATCTCTCGAGCGTAACATAAGGTAAGGTCATTGAATTGCTCCCATCATTCATACTATGATTCCCCGTTTTGGGTCATATGACAAATATACGAATAGTGTGGGTAACATTGGGTAATGAATTTAAAAACACCTGGCCTTTCTGTTAAGGTGCTAAGAGTAAATGGCATTAGACTGAGAAGGTCCTAGGTGATCGGAAGGGATGACGTTACTCTGTACTACAGAGTCATGGGTTTTACACGATAATGTATGAGAAAAATGTCTTGACTTACATTTTTTGTGAAGCTTATGTGCCGCTAGTATAAGGACTAAATGTAACTAGCTTTAATAATAAGTACTAGAAACTCTAATTATGCACATTTTAAAAAATACGGTCACAATATCCTCATTAAAATTTCAGCAATAAATTAAACCCCATAATTGAGTACAGTCCACAATACCACTAAGTAATATTTACACAAATGTATTATTTATGAATTTCACGTATTCTTAAACTGTGGCATTGATTAAAAATAAATACTCGTAGTTTTAGTTTGAACTTACTCAAATAAATTGAATGAGTTAAATTTAGGTACATTTGAAATGTTCTCATCTAAATAATAAACGCGTGTAGATTTAAATTATAAGCACGAATAGAAATTATTGGTACCTTCTTCTTATCAAACGAAAAATACATAGGTACATATATATTATTCTATCTTTTAATAATAGCATGGCATTTTGCAATTAAAGTTCTATCTGTTCTATTTAAAATTTCCGAAGAATCCTTTTTTGTTGGCGTGCTTCCCTTGAGGAATTAGCGTAATCCCAAATCAATTACTAAGCACGTTTAATTAACAATGAGGATTATTTTTGTGTGAAAAAGTTGATATTGTTTTAAAATTCATCAAAAACTATACAATTCTTTAGCACTGGGAATGCGTAGACCGTTTGACCTAATTAATCGAGTTAGCTTTGCCGCTTTTATTTTTATCTTCACGATAATTTGAAACATTAGAAAACGTGCTAAATTTCCTTGTTTATTTGAATATCACCGTTGTAAAAATCAAGCGTTTTCTATTTCAATATCCAGTGAAACATTACGTTAAAAACTGATATGGATTATATGTATTAATCATTGTTATGGCAACGTTTTGACAATGTTTTACACGGATAATCGGTTTAGCACTGCGGCCGCCCCTATTGCTATAGCGGCCACGTATGGCTATATGGAACAAATAAAACATTTAACTAGAACGACAGAACGTTCTGTTGACTTTTTTTTATTGTAGCCAGTATACAACGTAATTATTAACAAGCGTATAGATATGATTAACGGGCGTACCTACACAATTACAAGGTTGCTATTTATCAATTTTTACACCCTGTTGTAAGCGTTACTTTAATAATTGTGATTGTTGTCGCTTTTATCTCATAGGTATTTATCATAATCTTAGATTAGTGGTGTAATTTGGGGTTTGGCGCAGCGAAGATAATAATGAAGATAACACATTGTTCAGTAATAAAAATACACTTATTTCTTACCAAATTTGAATGGTCTTTTATGCTGGTTCACAAAGCGTCGTTAAATGAGTCTTAATTTAAATTTAACACTTTAGTGGTAGAAGTGACAAAACGTAGGCAGGTAGGTAGATATCCCATTACGTAAATTGACTCTTCTCTTACTCTTTGTTATTGTTTTAGCGCACATACATCTCGGTTGGGGCTACGTCCTGCATGTAGCCGATGACAGATCAGCGTGCGATAAACTATGAAAGCCTGGTATTCCAAACAATAGACTAGCAAACTGCAATTTTCGCCACATCCGCGGCATCCAAATTCATTGAAATTTAAATACATACATAAAATATTTAATAGATTCTCGCATTTAATAGAATATCTCAATTTTCTTCAGTCTTACAGTGCAGCTACAATTGATTAACATAATATTGCACTGTACGATGCTGTTAGCAGAGCTATTAGCTACTAAACTACTCCATAGCACGGTTGTAACATTAAGTACGGAATTCGAAAGATGCCGAGCAAACCTTGGATACACGTGTTAGTAATAAAGTTTCATCTGCTTGTGCACTTTAATATGAATATTGATTTAGAGGTTTTACTTAATAGCTTATAGTAATGTGAATTACCTGTATCAAATTTATCGAAATTGGATTTTTAGTTTCGATTAAATAACAACACAGATTATTGAAGTCTGAGATAAGATAATTACTTCGATTTTCAGTGTAGGTACTATTCAATCCGAATAACGCTTTATTGCATGACAATAATGAAGTTTTAGTCAATTCAGTACGTAACACACATACGTTACTCCTCCGTGAGTTACACCCGAAACATCTCTTCTTATTTGCAGAAATTGCGTCAACTCGTGCTTTCCTGACTAACGTTTGAAATTACGGCTGCTTTTCCACATCTCAAATGTAAAAGTTTCAATATTTTTTGGAATTTCCTAGTTCACATTAAGTGGTGATATACGACAAGCCTAATGGAATGCCTTAGGCCACTTAATATAATTACAATAACATTAAAATATAGGTCCAGCAAATATCTGTAACTAAACGCAAATCCTTACTGGAGCAGCACAGGATGTTCTCAGATTGTACGTGGAGAATACGCAGAATAGATGAGTTATAACCAAACATTCAACAAAATGGATCGGAGACAAATTCCAAGACTATATTGATCTTTAAAATACTGTAATTGGTCCATATTTAGTATCTGTAGATTCATACTGTAAGTTATGAAGCCTGCGAATGATTTGGTATCAATGTATTGTTTACAGTATGAAATGTGTGCATTATTCGGGGAATGTCACATTATATTAGAATGTCCGAGAAGAGCGTCGATGTAACATTTCAATGTTAGATTTGTGTTCTTATATTCCCATCGTTAGACATCCAGTGCGGGATCGTTCTGAATCCGTCAAATTTTAGATATTTACATGTTTATATTACATATACCTACCTACATAGAATACATCTATTGGGCCTACATCTCGCTTGAAGATGTCCAGCTGTTTTGTTTGAACTTCGTTTTTGTTAAAAGCAAAAGAAAAATATTTGTAATTTTAGAATAAACTAATAGCGTCATAATATTAAGTTTCCATTTTCCATTTACCCGTAGTAACAGGTACGGAACACTAATGAATTTGTTAAAAGTTAGAATCATACCTCTAAAAACAAATCTATCCCTCTAGTGAAGAGAAACGAAATACTATATAATTAATGCATTTTAAGTTTAATATGGCACCTAGTAAGTTTAGCAGTGATAACAGAAAAAGCTTCTGTTGACGTAATAAGCACATCCAGGTATTTAAAATAAAATTGGAAAACAATCCATGATTTTACGAATAACTTACATATCTAATGACTTCGTAAAATTATGGGTACCTACAATTACTGAAATGGTAAAACGTAATAGGTACATATACTGTTAAGAGAAAACTAATGGAAAGTCGGTTTTACTGATTTTAGCTATTCGTTGAAGCTATTTGATATCCTGAATAATTTGACATTAGTGTTACAACAAATCAAATAATCTCTATAGAATTTTGTATAAATCATATTATCGTAATAGTAAAGTAACATATATGCTAATTTTGGTTACGTACTATTAGTGAACTTTTCTTTGCATAGTTATCACTATTTAGAACCCATGCCGTATTATCTACTTATCGATTGTTTTAAGTACCTACATTTGTGTGGCGAGTGTTGAATGTCGATGTCGTTTCGCAACTATAAACAGCTGAAGAATGGTACGAGAATGTTGTTATAGAATCGTAAACATAAGATCTGCAGAGAAAATAGATACATAGGTATATTCTACAATACTTTTATATTGATTTTTGATAGGCACTTTGCTATATTTTTGAAGAACGTGGTAAATTTTGGACGACATTTCTGAATACTCATTGACGAATAAAAAAAATCATCTACAAATGATTCTGTACAATGTAGGTTTTGTTTTCAGTACTATTTCATTAATTTTATATTAACCAACATGGGAATATAATGTTCCGAACAAGTAAACCTTGCAGCAAATAAATAATATTGTTATAAGGACGTACACAAACAAAATATCAATGAAAAATTACGGTGAGAAATATTGTTAGAGAACGTACCCACCTAAAAGACGACTGGTATTAATTGATACGTATAAAGACGTAATAATTTAGAATGATTTATTTAAAATAAACAATACTACTTACCTATTATGAAAATGTATTAATTACACTTCGATGTAGAGATCTCGAACTGAAACAGGTCGTATCCGATTTATATTTTATTTACACTGAAATCTGTTTAACATTGGCGATGTAAGTCACAATATTTCAGTAACGCTGGCGTGTGTGGACGGTGCACGTTCTACGTATACATGTGCGACGTGCGTCGATAGAGGCGCGCGCTCGGCGCGTTCCGCGACGTATTATTGGCGACCAGCGACAGGGTATGCTGCGCGCGCATTTCACCACGCGCAGCCGTCCCTTGCCGCATATCTACACTGCATTGGCGATGCTCTATATGACGTCTTCTAACAAAAACAGCACTTATGTGAACCAAGCGCACGAAACCACAATATTTTAGCCCTACCCACCAACTAAACAAGTTACTACTAGCTAATTGTTAGTTATCAATCGTAGGATTTCTAATGCTTGAATTTAACAGCACTGCTCTTGCGTGTTATGTCATTAGGTGATGACTTTTAGGCAACGCGAACCTTCTGACAGATGCATGTATGTGTGATGTGTGGTGATAATCCATGCAAAAAGTGTGTTTGTTCGTCCTTCTTTCACGACCAATTGGAACAACGAATCGATTTGTTTTTTAGTATGCCGATAGTTAAACAGTTGGCGAGTGACATAGGCTACTTTTTTGCGGCAAAATATCTCACTTTCAAGGGAAAACCAGTATTATTCAGATAAGCCCTACAGATGTCGGTAAACAATATATTCAGCCGCGGGTAAAAGCTAGAATATAAATGACTAATGACAACTAAAAGTTGCGTAATTTCAGCTTTTTGTTAGCATTTTATAGAAAAATGTTACAAATAAAGCGACAGTTGTGTGTATAAAAACATTAAATAAAAATCCATAAATATAAATATTATACCCCGTGGAATTCAACAACGAAAATGCATTAAGGAAACTACCCACAAACAAATCGGTGAAAACTTGACAGCTACGCGCAACTTTTGGCTTCCAAATTATATATAGAACGTAGTCTCTGCGCAACGACAAAATAGTTTTTATAATCAATTCTAAAATAGAAATACCTCTTTTTCAGTCCTATTACCAAGCCAGTGTAATATAAATGATTTAAAAACTTGCGCTGTTCTACTAACACTGTTATAATAGAACAATGGACCTACTTTGGTATCATATACCTATGTATATGTATTTTTTATTTGTTTTAACTAATTTTATTAGCGTTATTGTTACTTTCAATTATATAATTGTATGTCTTACGCATTAGTAATGGCAAAAATGGTGTTTGATAGATAGAAATACTGTGGTATAGTTAGGATTAATAAAATATGCTATAATTCACAATATTCCTTTATTATTACAAACCTCACCCATTTTGTAGTTCAAAAAGTGAATATTTTCATGTTTGGTATGTAGAGTTGTTTCTGCCCATTGAGGAGACTGCAGTTTATCACAGCTCCATTGTAATTTGACAATACTAGTATATTTAACAACTCTTATTGGTCTAGTAAATAGAAAAATAATACTAACATTGTTGTATGAAATATACAATAAGAAGTAGAAACATATAATATAGAAACAATTCCCTTTAAAAACATGTCACATTACAAGTTAAATAATATATGGTAATTTTACAAGATTTCTGTGTCAACCATAAAAGCAGTGTGGATAAAAAACATTAATTAATGGCAATTCAGGACCAAGTGACCATGAAAATAAATAACTGGAAGTGTTATGTAACCTTAAACTAGCAGTAATTGTTACTTGCTCTGCAATATACACTTTTTTGTACATTTCACTTAATTTATTTAGTGTTATGATCTGATATTCAAGACTGGTAGATACAAAGATTCAGAATATCTATTTATATGGGCCAAATGAACAATCAAAATGTAAGTTTTTGAAAGAAAAACAAAATTAGTTTTTGATAGTAACAAATAATAGTATTGCCAATGTTTTGCAGATTATTATCAGCTGAATTATTATTACAGTAACATCTGCCAAATAACTAAAGCTCTTTAAGGAGGGCCCTGGATTGGATACACACTCATGTATGAAACAAAACCAACATTTTAAAAATACAATTCCTATTCACTAGAAGTCTAATAATGCCAAAGTTATTTATATATCACTAAACACTTCATATATATTGGCACCCAGAAGTTTTAGTTTATCGTTAAGAGTCAGTTGCTGCGTTAGTAGATCTGGAATGTTGGTGTTACCCTTGCAGGTGTTCTTAGTAATCAATTCATTAACAACAGGCAAGAGTTTAACAAAATGCATTTCAACTTTATTTACATCAACAAATTGGTTTGATTCAGCATTCAACTTTAAAGCGCCATTGGTCACAATATGATCGTCTGACACTTCCAAATGGTTTTTATTTGTTGGTACCCACTTGGAAGCAAATAGGTTTGCAATTTCATCAACTACAGAAGAGAAACCACGGCTAACCGTAGACATTGCCACCGAAGTAACTTCATCACTCTCTAATATGTCCATTGTTTCCTTTACAATAGTATCAAATTTGGCTTCATTGATTTCTGTGTGTCCCACAAGGTAGTGTACCATTTTTTTGACTGGGTCTCCATTGTTAGTGTCAGTGCATAAAATTGTTTGTATGGACCAAAACATTTGTTCTACTTCCTGCAAAGTTATTTTCTTTTTTAAAGAGACTGGTTCAACTACTCTCTTTACAGTCTTCTCAATTTGTTTAGCTAAATCTTCTACACCTTGGCCAACAAAGTGATGACAAAGAGACAAGTATTTAGCTTGTAGGTCACTGTCTATAACGGTTTCCTCTTCATTTACGGAGTCCCGGTAGAGATAACCACCAATGATATTAAGTTGCACTCGCAAAGTCACCTGAAGTATAGATAAAGCATATACTAATACACAAATCCTAGTAAATATCATTATTTTCATTTGTTCCCAGAGCGCAAGTTTATTGTCCGGATTTTCTTGGAGTTTCTGAACTATTTCCTCTGTGTTAAGTATGCTTATAATGCTTTCAGAGACAATTTTCGATAGAGAAAGTATAGTTTGATTGCATGTGCGTTCTGTGCTCTCAAAGTGTTGCTTCTTACGTGTCATTTCAAAGAACTTCTTAGCTTCCCTTTCTTGCCATTCTCGTAATTTCTTTTGAGCATAGTTCATGAGCAAGTACAAAGTACCAAATACAACACCGCTAACAATGAACTTTCTTCTATGGCGATTGATAAAGTTTCTAACTTCAGAGAACATCTTGTAGATCAAAGAATAACTTGCTACTGAAATTCAAGTGGTGACTCTGAGCGGTACTTGGTTGTGTTCATAAGGCGCTTAGTGATAAAAGTAGTAGCATCTATAAACCTCTCGACACAGTTCATGATGCACACTTCAGTCTTGGAGTCCATGCGCGTGGACGGTCGGCCCATGCATGTGTCCCAACATGTATCCGTTAGACCATGAACAAGTACCTGTAATTGTTTAATTTAAACTCTTTAATAAATGCACTTACAGCACTACACCGAAACGTGACTTATGTAAAATGTTTTTGAGAAACTCGTGACCACTTTAAATTGTTAATACTAATTATTGCGTAAATATATTTGAATTTTCCTTAAAACAATAGAGATAGAGCAAAGGTCATTTACATATATGCCGTATTCAGAATTAATGTCAAGTACATTAATGTTCTCTACATACATTTTTTGTGTAAATAAAGCATAAACTTAGAGGAATTTACTATCACAAACAGGTATTAAAAGATATTATCAGTAACCTGAAATCGCTGCTTTTGTGTCTCGGAAAGAATGAAATCTTCTATTTGTGGATCAACTCCTTCTTTCTCTGTCATAATCAAACTACAAAAATAATGATTCAATTAAAAGGAACATAAGAAAATGAAATACTTCTTTTGCGTATAAATCTTAATCACCTTATCTTTATGTTATCGACACTCGTTTTTGTACACTTTGCAGTTGCACTTCGTTTCGTTTTATAGGTAGGTACCTGAATTATGTATATGTAGGTATAGTGTTGCAATGTGGTATATTATTTATAACCACAGATAATACATTAGATGAAACAACATAAATTAAGAAATATACAATACCATAGCCATGATAATAGTTTTTTTATAATATTCAGTTACGTTAGGTTTTTTGGCTAATATTTATTTCAATTACTAATGAAATTACAATTTATTTTAATATAAGTTTAACTTTTAACAAAACTTGTTGCCATTGCCACTAGTGACTAGTGAGTTTGCTGACAACTGTCAGTATGATAATCTGCAATTAGGGATATGCTTTATAACAAGTTTTAAAATTATCGACTATTCATTGATACCAAGATCGATTATTAATGTCATTACGTTATTGTTTTCATTATTCCTTAATTACGTTAGAGTTGTGTAAGAATAAACAGTATCCTGTGTTTCTATTTTTAACAAAACGGATGTAACTTAGATTACTTAGCGATATTTACTTATACATAAGTCATTTAAATATCTTGTATTAAAAAGACAATGATCAACAATGACTATAAATAAGGATATGAAATCCATAAAACTTGCTGAAATCTATAAAAACGTGTTACTAACTTAGTAACACGTGCAATTAAAGACTACCACAAAAAAATACGCAAAAATCCCACAGACCACATTACGTTTATTAGTTTATATTTAAAGTATCAATGAAAAAAAATTTTTGTTAATAAAATTGAGATAGACGAAAGTAGCAATACATCTCTAAAATTTTGATACCTCCGAAGTATCGAGACAAAAGTTTTCGGTATCGAACCAAAAGTATCGATACTTTTTGCGTATCCCTACCTGATTTATTTGATAATAAAAAATCGTCAATCATTTACGTTTGTGCCAATGTGACAATAATTGCATACGATTTCGAATATATAAATAAGTAGGTATTTACTAAACAAGTGCGGTATTTAAAATGACGGAAGAAAACATTTGGGCATTCGTAAATGTAGCTGACTTGACTGGATATTCTCTAATTATACCAAGTGTCGCTGTTGGAAATGTCGGTCAACTTGCCTGTGATTTATTGATTTCATCTTTGAAGATGCAGAAGATATCGTCTGTGTATTGTTCAGCAGTGATTCCAGTTGTAGGATATGATCCATACAATCTTAAGTCTAATAATCTTGCAACATCTTGCGAAATTTACAAATCAGAATCGAAAAAACTTGTTGTGTTACAGTTGAGAGCTCCGCTTATTTTTAAATATGCTCGTGAGTTTTTACAAGAGGTTGTAAAGCATTTCAAATCGAAGAATATAACAGATATAATAATATTGACTAGCAGTTTTGCTCATGAGAAGAAACAAGTTTTTACCTCCTCCTTCAGATACATAGCCAACGATTTATGTACCTGCAAGGACCAAGCCAAGTCATTGAATTGGCAGGAGCATGAAACAACTGATGGGCGATTTAAAATACGAGGAGGTGGATTTGCGTCTTTACTGTATGGAATATGTAAAGAAAACTCAATGCCTTGTTTGATCTTATATAAATTTTGTTCAGAAGGAGATAATATTCCTGACGCCAACGATATGGTTCACCAATTATCAAGCCTGCTGCCAATATTTGATGACAAATCTGACTTAACATCTCAATTAATCCAACCAGCGTCTTGGAAATTATTATTTGGTAGACCGCCACCTGTAGAGATTTATTAAATGGGTATTGCTTATTTATTAACCTGTTTTCTTTGCAACTCACCTCTTCAACCTACAGTAACTTGCGTTTGGTGTTTGTATTTGTAGAAAAGCTTAATATATTGACTTGCAAACCGCGCTAAACGTTTTAATTTATATGTGTATTAGTTATGAGATAAATAGTGTTTTTATGCGATGGACGAGTCAATATATTTAGTTAAAACATTAAAGATTTTAAATATTGATATGGTCACTACAAGATGTTGTTCGGTTACCTAGATAGGTAACAACATAAAATAGAAGGTCCCTTAAGTAGGGACTGAATATGAATTGATAAACGACTTGATATTACTTGGATCTCATACCTTTTTAGGGTGGAAGAACTTTGGTTTTTTGACAAGTATTGTTTTTATGGGATTTAATATTTACATAAATACAAAACACGCCTTAGTAAATGTGATTATGGTATAAGTTTAGTTGTAAAAGTTGCCGAAAGAAACTAATAGATGGCGCGCAAAATCAGTTTGTAAAAGTGACTGCGTCCGTTCTGCATGATGTTTGTTAATAATGCCTACTAATATTTATAAATGCCAATGTAAGTTTGTTTGTTACGCGAACATGCGAAATTAAACTTTGTACACATATTATTGGATCATTAAATTTTGTACACATATTATTGGAGGTATAAGAAATAACATAGGATACTTTTAAAAAAAAAAATTTTTTTACGCACTTTGTGAAACACTGATTTCCTTGCAGGCGAAACCTAGCTGCTAGCTGCACTTATACTAACGTAGATGTTAACTTGATTAATGCTACTAATAGTCCTGTCCTGTTTCTTCAGGCCTCTTACGGGTAGCTTGCGATGTCCATGGGCAGCAGCGGTCACTTGTACTGCTGCCTGTTCGTTTGCTACTCTCTTCTCTTCATATAAAAAAATATTGTAAATATTAAAAACAACATATTGAACTGCAAAAACAATCAGCTACCAAAAGCATTCAGAAATGAACATTTCTGATCTACTTTTTTTTCAAATTCAAAAGTTATTCGAATTTGTTTTCGAATAATATCTACAAACAAAACATGTCTTATGTCATGTAGTCTACAGTAGTATAGACATTAGTTCGGTTAGCTTGAACCCTTTACGATAAGAAAAATCATTATACCCTCAGTGAAAGAAGACGTAGTTTAGCACCGGGGCTGCGAACTATCAGACTGCGAGCTATACGCCGACCCGGTGTTATAAATCGCCTGTTATCGCCTCTCAGCAATAACTAGTTTATGGCACTATAAAACTACGTAATGTATCTAACAAAAAGAACAGCCGTAGAGATTTTTATAAGCACTTACACTATTTAATAGCAATATCGAGAAGTTTTGAAAGGAAAGTCGTAGGTATTTATGTCTCTACATTATTAAAATGTTGTACATTATAAGTAGACTTCAATTTATCTACTAATAATATTGGTCATTACCATATTCACTGTACTTAAATGTTGTAAATAGAGGTAGCTATATTAATAACGTCGTCCGTATTAATTCAGTCCTCTTACCAGATAATACTAACTAATAATATTTCATTAATCAATAAACCGATCTGAACTAACAGACAGTGCTATTCTTACTGTCCTGTTCGTGGTCGCTCGCATCTACCATGCTTGGGACATGGGATTGCTGTCTACTCGTTTGCTCTCCTCTTCATATAAAAAGGTGGAGTATGTGCATTCAATACTTGAAGTACGAACTCAATTAATATGCAAGCAAGCTCGTCGTCTAGTCGAGAGCATCGCAGACAATTTAAACTTGAAAGTGCAACCCACCTAGAGGAAACTGAACTGAATTATATTATGAAAAAGTATTCCTTTTTTAAATAATACTTAATATATAAGTTTTGTCTCTTTTTATGTTTATTTAATAAGTAGACCCTATACCCGAATTTAACTTTCTTAGAACTATTTTGTGTTTGTAGAAGGTACCTAGTAGTATTCCCTTTGGTACTTTCTAGGTGACATGGTGAAATCTTTATAAGCTATTATGTCTTGGGAGAGACACCGTTATTCAGTAGACTCCGAGGTCTCCAGGGAACTCGCCAATATTCTCATAACACGGCTCGCGCCGAATGAGTCGTCCTATTTCATCCTATACCTTCCGGTGCTTACGAGGGCAAGCAGCCACACACATCGTAGCTCAACCATGTTAGTTCAAAGTCACTTATATTTTGATTACTTATTCTAATCAGTTGATGCCCCGCCCCTCTCTAGGTTAATAGCTGGTGAAATAAATGCTTTGTTGTAGCTAATGATTTTTATCTTCCATAATTTGATAAAGAGTGCATGGAACATAAACATTCGTGTGCTTGTCGTTGGCAGATTTTTACGCAAGTCAGATGCCGTGTGTAATTATTTGCCGGTGAGTGAGCCCGCCTGCTGGGGTAACTTTTAATTGGACCGATGCAATACCGCTCCAGTTTCATGAAATTGGTAACTAAAATGTTGCTCACATTTTCTGTACATTAAGACCTTTCGCATATTAAATTACGTTTTGAAAAGAGTGCTTACATTTTAATTGACATTAATTTATGGCATTTAACTGGTTAGTAGACAGTTTTTTAAATAACTTCATATAGGTAAATAAAATAATTTCAAACCTCTTAATTAATGCTGCGATCTGTGAATACAAATTAATTAGAAAGGTTTTTCTTGAACTATAGTTTCAGAGTAATCTGTAAATTCCTGTATGTTGCACACTCATTCTTCGCTATTATAGGTTTAAAATAGGCCCATATTAGACGTCTCAACGTTTTTGTTTAGGTTCGAAAGAACTTAAAATTCGAAAGAAATTCAATTCAGCGCTGCAAAATTAACATATTGCACCAGTCGGTTGCTGTCCGTTGCCAAATCGATCCAATATATGTATGTAGGAATAATAAATTTATCGAGTTATTGAACTTAAATTTGAACTATAATTTTCGCGATATATAACTTCACTTTAGCTAGATCTCTACTCCTTCGAGAACTTTTATCTTGTCATTTTTCTAATAATCTTAGAATGTATAGCAGTTATTATTATGTATATAATATTGAATTATATAAATAATAATAAATCGAGAAAAAAGGTAGACAAATGTAAGACTGACGCAATTATGTAATTTAGGGGAAATATAAAATATCGAATCTGTATAAAAGTACATGTGATTGTGATCTAATATCAGTTTAGTTTAGGCGAAACGCAAGCGTGCTAATGAATGTCATTATCTAATATCTGTGCAAATGAGTAATATGTGGGCTATGGTCAGCAGTTGGATACGGAAATTGCCAATTAATGTGTCCGCCTGACCCCACCACCGTCTACAATATCTCAGGATACCTTTCGCTGAAGATTTATTTCAATCTTCTATGAATATATTGGTTTTGTTTCTTTGTTAATAATTACTTAATCTGTTTATCAGCCATGTTGCTTTAATCACTGCATAATTTATATAAACGATATAAACGCTCAAAAATATTGAAAAATAATTATTATTAGAATACTCTATATTTTACATAATTACTCGTGGTATAATTAACCTAACGTGATGACCGATTACTTAGTCCTCTATCTAAAACAGACAGAGGCATTAACGATGCAGTTATATAATATAAAAAATATATATTCTTTTGTCTTCCAATCTACGAGTACATTGTATGTGTCAAGTTTTTTAGAAATATAACGAATTCCATCAATGTCGGGTTAAGTACGAAAACTATTGTTTCTATAAAGATTATTTCACAAACAAGCTGCGAAAATTATAATCAACTCAATTATGTGGCAGTACAGTGAGGGTCACATGTTTCTATTTATGCATGGCATTGATTGTGGCGATTATGTTGTTTGAATACTAAGAGCTACATTACTATCTATAACACAAGAGTCCTTTGAATATGTTGAAGACAGGGAGCAATAGGAAGGGTGCTAAGTGACTGAATCGCTTGCGATGTTACTTTTTGGGTCGGGGTACATATTCCAGGGTTTCCCGCTCTCCCGTCTCGGGTACGGCAGTTGCCCACGACGCGTAGCGGCGGCCGCTACGTACGCGATACTACGGCGTAGCTGTTTGTACTTTACAAAGCACGTGCTACGGCTGTAGACTATGAAAGAGTAGAATATGTGAGAAAAGTGATTTAATAATAATAAATAAATTTAGAAAATTATTGTGTCAGTTACAGTAACTGAATACACATCTTATCCGAGTGAGAAAGATATTGAATGTTTATGTTTTATTTATATTACAGAGGGATAGTGATATTTTATAGATAATTTAAGAGTACAATTTAATCTTTCGTTTAATTTGTAATCGTACAATTAAATGTAATTCATATGACGATAATATTGCAATGTTTTTAAATTAGATTCTGTTCTTATTTTGCTGTTTTTTTATAGGATTCACTTTATGTATATTTAATACTAGTTTTATTTAAAGTACAATTTTATTCATTAACTACTTAAACTACAAAATATTTCAGTTAATATCTATGAAACACAGACATTGCGGTGTGAGACTCAATTTTCAAACTTAACCACCCAACAGACATTGAATTCGCTTGGTTGTTTAATACGCGAAAAAATATTACTAATACATTAGTTTAATTGCGGTAGTTGCAAGAATTAGAAATTAAGTGAATTTAAATTGGTATATTTTAAAATATCAACTGAAAAGAACATCGAAAACATTATTTATTATTCATTTATTTATTTTTAATCCAGACCACAATTTTCTAAATTACAAAGAAATTGCAATTACCACATTCTTTTTTATTCTTGTGAAGAAAGGTAAATAAAAGCAAATTCACGTATAGGTATTTTTTGATTGTTGTGAACTGGGAAGGTATCTTAATTAAGATTCATTTGAATGTCGTGTAGACATCTAAGAATCACTCACGAATTCCATTCGGTAATCTAATCTAAATACCCACAAATCCGTCATGCATTGTCCCAGAATCTATTAGGAATTCAATCAATTGTCCAAACAGATGCATTGTCGCACTTATGTGTATATGTTACATTCTCATATATATTGCACATTAGACCATGGGCCGATAGTAGAAAATATTGACATTCTATTAATTGGTCCATAGGTAGATTCATATTATTGGTCCATATTATTGGTCCACATCCATCGGGTTATAGACAAAAGTAAAAGTAAGCCGTTATGTTGTATAATTATTTGGCCAATTTAATGTCAGATTTCAGAGTAGATTATTAGATTAGGAATCAATCAAGTCTATGTTCCTTTTCATTTATTATTATTTACACTCGAATATTTGTTTTAGGTACAATTTGGATTGATAAAAGTTAGAAGAACCAAATTATTTTACTACGAAAAGTGCAGTGAACCATGAAGATGATTTCTGTAACGTGGTTTCTGAGCGTCCTCGCTCTCTTGGTCGCCGACGTTAGGACGGGCGCTTTGCAGCAAAAAGGTAATAATGTCCCTTAAAATACTAGACTTTTCTGATTTTCAATTTTTTTGTTTCTAAATATTAGTGTCCATATTTAATTCTGCAATTTTCATATACATAAGAGATAAGAGATTAATAGTTTTCGATTACCTATTTACATTTGGATTCCTTTCGGTGGTTTCCACATAGAAATAGATATTTAATATTAACTTGCCGGAATTCGAACCTGACACACCTGGAGTTGTGTGCTGAAATCCATCCCACTAGGCCATCATTTTTTAATATTATGCCATGAAGAATTTCACTTTTTTTGCATTTAGTGTGAATATATTATTATAGGGATACTTGATCAGGAAACTTTTTATACATTACATAGATAAGTAATATGTAAAAAAGTGCGTATAAAATTCTAGAGATCTATTCAGATATTTTGTATACTTCTATATGGAGATGTGAAAGATAAATCAGTTCAGATTCTTGGGTATACCGACCAATGTAAAGTAAAATCGCCCTTAACTCAATAGAAAATTAAATATTATTTTTAATGATTGTAGCGTCAAAGGTAACGTCATGTAACTATGCTTGATGATTTAAGGCAAAGTATGTATTTAATGGGGTATCTATCACATAAACAAAGGAAAATGTGCAATACATTCTAGCGCGTCTGTCCGACCACGTTTACTCAAACTTTTGAAGCCATATGGAATATTGCTCATCCAAATATCCAAATGGAATATTGCTGTACCTACGCGCCAAATATTTTTCCAGGATTAAACACTTATTGTAGGTCTTCGCATTTACAACGTACACGTTCTGAGCAAATTTTATCTGTGAAATTATTTGTGAAATAAAGTGTCACAGTATAATTTAATAATAAACAACTCTAAATAAAGATCTCAATCCAGTATTCGCCCGGCATTCGATATTGCGCTGTGAACTTTTTTGTCTTTTCTCCACCGCATACATGACTATTTTCCGTAATTTTAACAAGAAATAACAAGAATGTGGTTTGTGTCCGGTACTAAATAGTTTGAAATATTGCATTGTTAAAAGCTTTATTACGAGTCGAAAACAGTGTTACAAACGATACCTAATTTACGTTTTATATTTTAATATTGATGCATGCATTGGTATGTAAGTACAATTACTATGTAGGATTATCTAGTACATTAATGAAATGATGTCGATTAAAATATAAAATGAGCTTGTCAAAAGCTTGCTGTGTATCTCTTTGCAGTGACCTAGATCGAGCTTTGTAACCGTTTTCAATACGAATGTTATACAAAGATACGAAAATATGCTACTATAAAATCCAATACTATCGTCGCATACAAATTCAACTGATACATATTGTACATTTGGATTCCGTACAAAAATGCGAACGCTAAATATTGTTTGAATGTGTATGAGAATACAAAAAAATCAAAAATCCTCTATTGCCAAAAAACAATTACTGCAGAGAAAAGGGAAAAACGAAGTTTTAACTTAATTGACTTCGATTAACATTAAATTACATGTATATCTGTTTTTTAGTAAAAATTGAAGCTGTCAATTAAAAATGTTCAACTTTCACATTTTACTAATGGGTACACAAAAGCCGTATGATATTGTCCATATGACAATGGAGTGGTGCTCATTCTAGGGAGGGAAAAAATAGTGAGAGATTATTGATGTCACGAGAATCGTTGCACAGGACGATCGATGACCGCCGCTCTGTCCGACGCTCGCTAGTTGTGCTTGACTAGTGACTAGTCATCTAATTAGTTACACAACCTATTCAAGCTTGGAGTGCTTTGAAAACGGTAACTTCGTACATACATTTCGCTATACGTATGTCACTCAAGTGAATTAAATATTGAACGGCTAGCTCGTATACAATTACTGAATACTCACCGAAACTTAATAGGAATGTTTGGTATGGTTAATGCGTTTTTTTATCTTGCAGAGTTCAATTAAAAACATAATCTCCCGCTGAACAACCGTAGGAAAGAGTATGAACGATTCGAGAAAGATCACTGCAGCTTTGGGTTTGTCGAATAGGTTTATTTGGGTTTACACAGTTCTTCAGTCTTTCAGCGGTATTCACCTACAAAATACGTGACTTAAATCTAAATTTATACCTTGTAAATTTAGATATAGAGGTAATAGTCCCCTTAATAAGAGTAACAAAACATTTAAAGCAAGGTTAAGATTTTGTATTACATCCACAGTGCAATATATACGTCACATTTCTCTTACTGTGAGGTTTCTATATTGTAAAGTGGATATTTTATAGAAAATGCATTAAATCAAAATAGTTCACTGTACATGAGGGGAATGCATGAATATTTTTACAAGTCATATCATGTCTATATCATCTGATGTACCTAGTTATAAAAGCACTATGGACTATTAACAATTAAAATGTATCCACAATGTAAAAAGTTAAAATAATAAAATGATTTTAATGTAAACATTTTCAACGTTAGCCTACGGGCATGATATTTATTGGATATTATAGGTTGTCACATATTGTATAGCAAATATTTTATACACTAGGGCACAATTATTTGAAGAAGTGAAGTACAGTTTAGTAGAACGCCGGAGGGCAGTTCGCCCGGAACTTGCTCGAAACTCTCCGACCGACAATAATGGAGTGAGCAGTCGCTGTGACTCGTGCTTCTACTATTATTACCTTATGACAAACACTGCTATTTACAGCACAGTTCCAGGAAATCGCGAATTAGTTTAACTCCCAATGTAGACGTTTAGGGTGCGTTTCCACCAGGATTTGCGAGGATGCGTAGCGAGGAATGTGTTTACTATTATTTTGTCTTTTTTCATTAGATACATATTAATGTAATGAACGCGATCGATGTGAAAAAAACATAACAAATAACGTATGAAAATGATATTAAAATATTTAAATGTAAAAAACCAAATTGTATTTTCATAGACATATTTGTTACTATGTCACAGTATTGAATAATCAGGTTATTATAAAAACCAAACCAAATCGCAATACTCGTATATTGTAGGCTTAAACAAAAGTACGATTTGAGTTGAGGCACAGATTTAAGTGTAAGAAGGCTTAAGAATAATGCGACTCAACTGATAGAGTTAAATGGAACTTAATGAATGAACCGTAATCCTGCCGAGCATTGAAACTTTTGGAATATTCGCGGTCGCAGCCGTCCGGAACAAAAGTTTACGCTTTTCACAATTGGATTTAGTGCCTTGTGAATCTCAAGTAACGTCGGCACATTTATAAGCAAGTCCTTTCGCTATAAAACGAAAGTACAACTGAAAGAAAGTCCTATATAACGACTTTGTTTCCAATTATTGTTACAGAAAGGGGCCCATTTAAAAACAAACACAATGTGTACCTTATAGATGTCAGTAGTAAATAAAATACACCATGTATTTTCGTTTCTGTTCCAGTTTTATTCAGATATATATATAAATATTTTGGATAACGTCTAGGATTCACTCATGTAGGGCGATAGAGATAGTTTTATAATATCAGTTTTGTTTTAATTTCAATATATACATAATTGTAATATACGTATTGCTTATACGATCCCATGTGGGTACAAAAGATAGACAATATAACTCGTTTTTAATTAACGTAACTTGTTTAATCCGGTGTGTTTGACAATAACTTCGCCGCCCTAGCCACCTCGGTATTGTGCCAACAAAATGAGGCAGTGTTTTGTTCACAAAACGAAGCAATTACTCGAATGTAACATTACACCGCTCTCGACGAATTTGTTCCGCCGATCAACTGACAGAAATTAATTAATTTATCCACTTCAATGCATTAATGGCTTTGAAATATTCCGTTAACTATGAGAACGAGCTTTAAGCTCTCAATACCTATAATCTATAAACCTTACTGAATTGTCGCTGTGAACTGCATATACAATGCGATTCAATTTAACATTCATTTTGCAACAAAACCTACAAATATCTGTTAATGAAATAAACAAAATTAAAATTAATCGTGCGTATAAAACAGCTCGACACTGTTTCGGGTTTAGTAGCAAAAAGCATACAACCGGAATCCTTCCCGAGTTAATGGTCCAGTATTATATTATTTCCTTCCCTCAATTAAAAGGGTCTCCCTGTTCAACTTCAGTTGGACACATGCATACATATGAATACGCATATGTGCATTACGAGCATGCTTATGTATTATCACAAATGCTTAGATCATTTTCATTATCAATCTTTTCATCGTTCATTCGTTCATTAATCGCTGAGGTCATATTCCACCACTCTGGCATAGTGCACATTGGCAAATATCACACGCCTTAGAGAGGGTTATACAGAACCCTAAGATTTCTTCACGATGTTTTCTTTCACTGTAACAACAAGACAATTGTTATTTATCAATATCTAAAGCACAGGAGTGAAAGACTGGTATTAGATCACTAGATCACCTCTGTTTACCTGATCTTTTTATACAATGTGTATGTTTTGTCCATCGATAGAACTGGTACTTGGGCAGTGCTACGAGTGTGTGGTCACCAACAGCAGCGACTGCGAAGCCCGAGAGCATTGGGTGGCCGTCACATGTCCCGCCGAGCGGCCGCACTGCGCCACCACGGCAAAGTCACCCGGTTAGTTTGTTTATTATTATTCTAAGTTAATGTAATTCCTGTTAGTAAAGTTATGTGTGTTTTTGTCATAACTGTCCTTGATTAACTAAGTATATACCAATCCTTACTAATATTATAAATGCGATTGTAACTCTGTCTGTCTGTCTGGTCGACTTTCACGCCTAAACCGCTGAAC
>DWGJ01000424.1:0-31029 GCA_018246895.1 Aspitha aspitha aspitha
AATCAATACTAATATTATAAAGCTGAAGAGTTTGTTTGGTTGAACGCGCTAATCTTAGGAAGTACTGGTTTGAAATGAAAAATTGTTTTTGTGTTGAATAGTTTATCGAGGAAGGCTATAGGTTAGATAACATCACGCTATGACTAATAGGAGTGGAGCAGCAATGACAAATGTAGCAAAAACGGGTAAATATTGATTTCCACGCGGACAAAGCAGCGGGCACAGCGGGTATTTGATATAAGGCATATAAAATTACTAATTGGGCTAAACGAACTACTATTTTACATAAATTTTTGTACTAAAACTTTTGTGTTCTTATGAGTACACTTATGACTCGACTTGTATCAGGCCAAGTGGACCTCTGGACACAGTCGGCTACCGGCTGCGCGTGTCCGGGCGGCGGCGGCGAGGATTGCGCGTGTTGTGCGCGCGACGGCGCCTGTCCGTGCGGCGATGTGGCGCCCACGCGTTGCGCGCAGTGCGGGCTTGAACAGTACTGCTCCAATAGTAAGTTTAGCTCAGTAACAAATGTTTTCGTCACTCACATCGGTACGAGACCGATTTTGAAGCGTCTAGGATAAAAGATGAAAAACGATATACCTACGTGTTATCCGCAGTGACGCGAAAACGAAAGCAATTAGTTTCTTTATTGGCTTATTTGGGCCGGTTGTAATTTTTCAATGCCATCAGAATTAACAATACCGTTTAAAATTATCCTAACACCGAGCAAGTCCTATATTATGTAAATGGTTAGAAAACGTACCTATAGATATTGAATTGACGAATGTTAGCAAAACCTTATTAGTCCTAACTGTACAAAATAACTTTGAAATGCTTTTAATTTTAATTAAAAGTTTTACAAATTTGTAAGTGCTCATTTTCAGCACATGCTTTCACCAACTTAATATGCTTACAGTGTATTTATTATTAACAGAATAATTAAAAGTTTTAACATAAAGGGCGAGAATGGACATAACGACAATTTCAAAACAGGTAAATGTTTTTGTTCCCGTGTCCCTCTAGTGAGCCTCGGCCGATGTTGACCTAACCTGGGAAAAGGACTCATTATTAACCTTCAGTCAATATTAAGATTACGAGTTTCTCCCAACTCATTTTATATTCATGCATTATACCAGGCTCTATAAAACTTTTAAACATTTTGTTATTTGTATGTTGTTTCAATGTGTTCAAATTGATTTAAAATTCTACATAAACAAAATGTAAAGATGTGAGATTCTGTACAGTTTGGTGTTCTCATTTATTTATATATATTCCTATAGTATTGACTAGCGGTATTCACTTATACTAATTTTCGTGGATCTCAAAATATTGGTGGTTTTGTTACTTTTACATTTATCATACAATATAGCACAAACTTGTAAATCACACTTACTAGAACAAATAATCATCTGCGAAGTTTCCATTTAAGGAATAAGAAAGGTAATTTTCATATTATTGATAACGTAAACGGCCTAAATAAAAAACTCGAACTACCCTTATTTTTTTTTATCTCATGCAGCAAAAGTAATATTCATAACAGTATCTATGCATTCAAAACACATTTGTATAAATGTCATATATCATGTATTGATGACATGCTTCATTCACAATATTTTTTTAATTACATTGTATTTAAAATATTAGTTTGCGTTGTTAATATCCAGATAAATACGTACCTATTAGTAAGTATTAATTATTTAACGGATCAATGTTAACTGACAAGTAGAGTTATCCGGTTCATTTTGCTCTCAGACTAGGCAACAGTTGACAAGCTTTTTATTTATTCCCCGGCAACTTTGACACGCAAACGTTTAAAGTTTCTCCGACTTCGAAGCTAGCGGACGACCGGCGACCTAGTTGCGGGTTTCAATAGCGAACAGTGTTCGTTGGAAACTCATTTAAATTTCCAGAATTAGATGCCCATCAAATCAGCATCGGATTTTTCACCAGAACGCTGAGATTTATTTAGCTTCGGTAACCTTTGGCCGCTGTTAAAAGTTTAAGATACTGATCTTTAACCAAATGCATTCACAAATTGCAAATTTTCCTCGTTTCCAAAATAATACCAAAACAGCACTATTTTACGGAAGAAATATAATTTGCATAATCTACATTTTTTAAATTTAAACAATGTTTCATATGTTATGAAAATAGTTTTTTTATTGTCTTCACAGTTTTCATTCACAATGAAATAACTCGCAGCATGGATAACGCATTTTCATACAAGTAAAAACTTAACAAGTGTCCATTTTCAGTGTGTAACATCACGATTGATTCGCGCATACTCAAGAACAAGTCGGGCAAAACATTTGGACAGATAAAGTCGCCATCAATCGAAGGTCCAGGCGCCTGTTCGTATTTCCTCCAACCAGACGCCGGCCAGCGAGTAGAAATACAGCTGTATAGGCTCGTGTCCGTCGGTAGATTTAATGGTTCAAGGTAAGCTCATTTTCTATTTCCTCTCCATAATCGAGCAAGAGATGTGCGCTTTTCCTTCTACATCGACACATAAACCTCGGGGTTTCATTTACGATAGTATTGTCGGATTTACACAAAATCCTTACGCGTATTAAGACAGCCTGGGATTTTATTTGAATGTTATTATAAAATGTTAATAAATGGCGGCATACATTTGACACATAAGCTTATTGCTGATCGATTTAAAATAACTCAGTACCTATAACTCTTATCAAAGATATAAAAGAAATAAAGAAATGACCGTATTCCACAAAATAATACTCGCACAGGGGATTCACAATTTGTCGGCTTTCAAAGCTGACGTTCGCTGCTGTCTTAAAAATATGCACTGTATAATATTTCAACAGGTATAGTAGTTGGTTTTATGGTTCTCTCATATTATAAAGCTCATTGCATACCATATCTAGTACGGATTGGACAGCGAATTATTGGAATGTTATGCAGATTGTGTTGGAATGCTATGCAGATTGCGTTGTGTTTACACGATTTGAATCGTTATGAGGTGAAATATTATCTATAACAATATTACACAACTATGTAAATTAGAGTAAATCTTGCGCGCCGATAAAATCAGTTCATTAGAAAACAAACATTTTTGTAGAAAATTTATGATAAAACTACTTGGTAATTTTTATATGAACGGTGTTAACTTGTTATCGATTTATATTCAAACTCGTTTACATTACATAAAAATTACAAATATGTTTCTGACTAAGCGGATCTTAATGTCCATAGTTTCACAAACTCTATTACGGAAAAAACGAACATTGCAAAATAAGCTATTTCTGTGTTCATACAAATTCGTATTTCTTTATTCGCAACATCGAATACGCAAGATCAAATATTTAAGTCGTTTTATTTGAATACGTTAACATAAATAGGGAGCGTAGAAGGCTTCGTCGGGTCCGATGTTGTCAAAAACAGACAGTTGTGATCAATGTCCCGTCAAATTGAATATTTGAAGCGAAACAGCATTGGACCTTCGCCTTTGGTAGCAGGAATACCGACTTCCATCTGCACATGGTTTGAATACTCCAAGAATGAATGAAACGATTCAGTCGTTTTCACATTAAATTGAATAAATATCGTATATCTGATTAAATGTTAAATAAAGCTTCATGCAGCGCTTCATTGTTAATTACCTCTACGTGATCGCAGCGATAAAGCTGTTTGTTTATTTAATAATGTTCTTTGTACAGTTTCGGTTCATTTACATTAATGAGCTCTTTTGGTACACCTAGTGAGATAATAAGCTTTAGTACGTGATATTATTGTTTTATTTACGGACCATTTTGTAGTTACAATGTTATTACAAGCGTTAAATTGAATTTTACTTGCTTAACATATTATGCAAGATGTTAAATTCTAACAAATTTGAATTTCCCAGTATTCCATATTTTGCGATATGCAGGAAAGTAATAAGACTTGTTATTTTCCCATTATTTACTTTTATATTCCGATTTTTTATTTCAAAATATTTAGAGTATATTTACTGTATATATGCTTATCCTATAGAGTTCATTGTACTCTTCTATTAGTCTTAACCGCTTTTAATAACTGCTGGTTGTGATTATTCCTTGTATACCGATATTTTCTTTCCGCTCTGTTATAATTACCATTTGAGAAGCGTTCAAGCGGTCAATAAACTCCAATTGTCATTCAACATGTGATGGAATACTTTGTTCGATTAGTTGCGTGGGCGGCTGGCTACAGTTGGGCGGCGCGAGCGCTGTGCACAACGCAGGGGGCGTCGCAGAAACAAGGCTGTGTGGCGCTAATGAGCGCTACTCTCCACCAGTCGTGTTGTTTGCGGACCACGGCGCCTCTACACTCGATTTTAGGTAAAAACGACAATGCTATAGAATGGTTGAGTGTACGAAATGGAAAAAGATTTAGATGACGAGGACAGTTATATTACGAAATGAAAAGATATTGTTACAAAGTTATTTGTTATAAGAAAACGACATTAATTTTCGGTCCCTTTAATACCTACCAATGAGGTAAAATACTACTAAAACATGAGCAAAATTCCTGTTATGATATCTGCATTTTACTCTGTCTGGTCTGATTTCAATTTCAACGCTGCCTAATATTTAGCGAGATCGCGAACGCAACATGTTTTGTAGCGAATCTGTGGTGCGCAGTAGTTTCGCGGTGCCGATGAAGCCGACCAAAATGGGCAATAATTAATTACACTTTCGGTCATTAATGTTGGTGGTGGAATGAGCATTATTTCCGGCTACTGGAGCGTAACAGTGGCGGGAGGTGTTGCAAATTTATCTCCATTAGCATTTCTGTTCGGAAGCGCAGAACGCGAGTTCCGGTGGCGCGGTGATGAGCGAGCGCGGACAAAAGCTCGTCGCGTCGGAACCGGTAATGCTCTATCCGTAATTGTAGCTCTTATGGAGCATTTACAAAAAACGTTGTGAGCTGTCGGTGAACGTTGTCCTGTAAAAATTCGGAAACCGCCACCAATCACGAGTGTGCACGTCGTATGGTTTCAAAATCCGGGGGCGTGCAATTTCGAAACTACATAATCTATAGGTACTGGCAGATAATGTAATTAATATTAATAAATAGCGGAGGCAAGTTGCAAATGCAAAGTTGCAAAATGCACTATATCGTGAGATAAAACAGATGTCAGTTCTTAATTTGAAAATGTTGAGACATTTGGAGCGAGCTAAAAAAATTAAATAAAAACAAATGCGACTTCAAAAGTTACATTTGCATTTTTTTATATTCGCCATACAAATGTTAGGCTTATGTTGTATCTAACATTAGATGTTTATGCGTGAAAAATTTTAATTATGATCTTTTTAACAGAATAACAGAGAAAACAGTGAGGTCTCAATTTCTCGCATTCTTCAGCTTTACTTCTCTTAGCAACACTCAAGGGGTGGGTTTTCATCCGCGCGGTGGCTCAAGAATTCCACACACAGGTATGTTAATCCCCTCATACATATATTATTTTAAGAAGAACTACTACAGTTTACCGAATTTCTAAGTGTCCATACCTACTAAATACAATGTTGCAATTATAGTATCTTGTTTCCGAGAATATAAATGTATTGAATCTTATATAAAATAGAAGTAATATCAGAAGATTTTTAATTGTTATTAATAATAAATGAGAGCCTTTCACATACGGCTAACTGAGTCCACGACTTATGTATGTATGGTTCAGCAGTTACGTTGTCTAAGTACCAGACCAATAAATTACATTATAATAGAAAAAGTATTTTGTAATTTTAGAATCTTCGCAAAAAATATTATATTGTGTCTATTTTTAGTTGCGAACACTACGATTCTGAAAATTTTGTGTCGAATCGGGGAGGGTTCTTGATTTTCATATGAAAAGAAAAGAAGTGTAAAACGAGGTCAAAGCCGCAAGGGGTTCGCTTTTTAAAGCTGAACATCTACATTACTTTTTATAAATAAAAATGTTTGTAGTTTTGAGGCGGGAACTGGTGTTGATTTATTTGTTAAACAAGGGAAAAGATTTTAAGTAATGATTCTTTCTGTCAGTGACGTTGGACAAGAAAACGATAATTTTATCTCTGTCATTGTCACAATACCAAATGAACGTGTACCAAATGGCCAAGTAATTGAGGCTTAGAAATTCTTGTTCAAAGGTAGGTTTGTAATAACTAAATACATAAATGATATCACAACATACTTATTCTGTATTGTATATATTGCATTCATAAAGTTGTTCATAAACTTATTAGTGAGATATTTTGGTATTTATGCATTAGGAATATGTTGATAAGACATGGTCGTATAGAAATGTTTGCAACTAGACATTTTTACAACCTGAAGATATACGCGTGTGCATATAAGCGGAACGCTATTTATTGCCTTCAAAAGGTTTTTTTTCATAACAACGCAAGTGTAGAGGACAAAGGTGCGACCCTCGTCACGGCCTTACTTATAGACGTAGTACGTACATTTATTCATTTACGTGCTCTTATATTTATATTTGATCGGAGCGTAATATATTCAACTTATTTACCTCTACCAGTACAGTATAAAGAAATTTACATATTATGTAGTTATCAGCTGTCCAGTTATCATTCATTATACGGGCGTATTTTGGGCCACGATGTCCGTCTGTGCAGTTAGTCTAACATGTTATTATTATCATTTAACTTTGAAATATAAAAGTACTTATTTATATATGAGGCTTCCCACAATGTTCAAATTTCATTCATTTTCAATTTTTTTATAATTTGTGTAAAATAGTTCTAGGTATATACCTACAGATATGTATTATTCATCCATTAAATGCGTTCGGCATCTTATACGGAAGTTGAACGCGATTCTTTGGGCAATCTTCTTAAAGTGTCTCTTTATGTCTTTTTTAAAAAATGCTCATATTTTCCGATATTCTTTTGCTCTATCGCATCCCCTTCGCGCTGAATTTTATTCTCCTTCGTAATGAGAGATCCACTAAGAAAATTCTTCGTGCATTTTATCTGTAGGGAACAGGAGAACTGAAATTGCACATGATGATATGACAACCTCGCTGCCTCGAGAATATGGAAAAAATATTTTCACCGAGTTGAAAGGGTGCATCTCTGCCACGTTTTACTTCATTTAGATGTTCTTTGAAAGCTTTCCACGTTAAATTAAGCTGCTATCATGGTCCGCTTGTACAGTAATAACTCTAGGAACAGGACAAGAGTCGCGTTGCACATACATACATATGTACGTACGTGCATTCGTGAGTATTTTGATTTAGCAATTCGAATCTTTAAACTTTTTCCATATCTTCATATCGTATTACAATTTTTATAAAATACCCATTTCTGCTGTATACAAAATCTCAATATGACACTTTTATTGTCTAACCACGACTGTTAGTATAATGCAATGACCATGACTCGGTCAAGGAATAATCACTGTTGACGGTTGTCGACACCGATGTAGTCTAGTTAAGTCCTAACTTCTAGTCAATCTGTATTAAAGTAACATACGAAGTTGGTACACAGTCACGGATAACAGTATCAACTAACCATGTGCTTATATGCATAGGTACATACATACGAGGCCCGTATGTATTTAGAATGGGCCAAAAAAGAAAATTAAAAGAATGTATATTTGTAGACAACGTTTAATATAGTAACATATATACACAGATTGCGACTGGCTGTACCAGGATGTATCTTGCCGGGGAGCAGGGGCATGTGTGCTCGCCAGTCCCGGCTATCCCGGGATCTACTCGCCGCATCGCCGCTGCCGGTATCTCTTCGCCACCAACTCGGTACACACGAGGGTGAAGATCATTTTTACATCAATATTGCTGCCTAGAAAGTAAGTACCGTTATTCTTCAATTTCTTTTAACTTGTAAAGGCAATTGCGTTTGACCACGTAATCTCTTATATCTTAGGAGTTTTCGCAAGATAAAGTTCTCGCTTAACAAAATCATTATGGTGGTAAACTAAGAAGCTTTATTGAAATGGAGAGCTTCATTTGATAGTATACCTACATATTTAGTAAGTACGATACCATTCATTTAGCTACGCGTCAAAGATTTCTTTTATCGACCGTTTAGTTCCGTCCCAAGCGCCAATGCGGTTGAATTTCTATATTCTTTTCACTACTACCTCGGTACCATTTAAAGCTGAACATAAAATATGTTTTATTTTCCTTAAACGTAATATTCATTTTATATATTCCTTGGTAGTAATTTCGAAACGATGTACTGGATCAGGTGTAACTTAAAAAATCGAAGAAAATGTCGTAAACAATTAATTTATTGTATAACATATTCACATAAGAGAAAATGCCAAGCGTGTAATATAATAAAGTAGTAAATTTTTGGCACTGATGTCGAGGTTCTCTTTAAATTAACGACAGCGTAAATTGTCATTTCGCCAAGTTCCACAGAAGCAAATTAACGTATGAACTCCACAAAACTTTATAATGTCAACGCGGCAATTTTCAGTAGGAACTGAAAGAGCATAAGCGTGGAAGGGAGATAGGGTTTTCCTTTATTTACGGGAACGATTCACCGCGTTTCAACGAACGAGCGGGCTCCATATTCATACGGGCGCTTGATAAAAACACTACCGTGAACGCTTTGGAGTAGCTGGGAATTGAGATTGGTTAAGGAAAATACAATTCATAAAGGTACTATACGTTACAATAGAGATTGAACAAATTTCTTATTTATAACAGAGAGGCTTACTTATGATCAATTGTTATGGTATGGATTACAGTATTTCTGTAATGTATTGCATCATGACACGGATGACTGAACGCAACAGGTAGAAAACAATAGAAGCAGATACGAGTGCTTGTTGAAATACTTTCGTCAGTATCACCTATGGCTTTTTTTCAGCTGCGCTCCCCCGAGGACCATTTTTACTAGACGATTTATATAAAGCTGCACTCGCATAGATTGCAAAATAGAAATGGTAATAAAAATAGGAGTACGAAACTTTTTGTCGGTTTTGCTTTTTACTATATTCGAATTTTGCTTTCGAAACTCGACATTGATTGTGCAACGCAAGAAATATATGTACTGCTACACAAAACGGTTGGTTACTTTTTAATGACAAGGAAGTATCAGTGGAAAGCATACCTACTGAACAAATTTTACGCGGTACTTGGGTAAAGATCTTATTATAGCTGCGGGAACAAGAAGCAAATGTATTAAAATTTAAAGTACCAATCTGCTTTTAGCGTAATAAGGTCGCGGTATGGTTGCTATAAGGCGGGATTGGTGTAACCGCAATTTCGTACGGGATACTACTTAAACATTATTAGCGAACCGCATCCATACCAACCTTCCTTATGTATTATTGTAATGATTTAAAAATTTTCGTAAAGTGAGAAATAAAAATATTGTCCTGATACTTACTTTGAATATTTAATAAGTACTTATTAAGCTATTCATACTACATAGTAGTCAGAGCAGGTTTAGAAATGCTAATAGAATTGCTATAGATGTCGTTTTAAGGTTCTCATAAAATACAGTCTGTTCCGTCCATTTGGCAAATTTCCTAACCATTACTGGTGTAGTCATCTGCATGGAACATAAATTATCACCTCTTTTGTGTTTCCGTTTATGACTCCATAAGCGGAACAACCACGTCTACAAATTATATGGCTATTGGTGAGTGTAAGATGTAACGCTCGCAAAAATGGACCTATTTAGATAATTTGGCATGCCCTCTCATCACATTGTGTGGGCTATCACGAATACATATTAATTATATCGTCTTTTCCAGCCACTGCGCTACTGATTATTTAACGTTGAGAGCTGGCAGCTCGCCCTCTGCACCCTTGTTAGCGTCGCTATGCTCCGAAAGAACCAGCACCCTGGAGCATCCTGGACCGAACCTGCTACTGGAATTCAAGTAATGTATTAATTTATTTAGTGACTTAAGCACGAAGCATTCAGTTCTCTAAAAACAACAGCAACTAATTCTTTATTTGTTCTAGTTATGGACAGACTTGTATTAATACTTATGGACGGTTATAATTAACCAACTATCGAAAAATAAAATATGACATATTTATTGTTGCCCATATCAATAGTAATATTTATTGCTCGTTTTTTACCCTCCCGCTGATAAATGTTACCTCATCTGAGATACTACACGAAACTGCAGTTAAAGCAAATGAAACCGAACGCGCAGTAATAAATTTCACTTCAACCGATATAACCACAATTTAAAAACTCACTATCGGAGTTTAAAAGCTTCGAATAATTTGCACTTTGTTTTAACAGTTCCGGGCCATTAGTTCGCCCTACCACTACAATGGCTTCATTGTGAAGTTGGAGTTCCTGAAGCGAATCGATAGCAATAGACACCGACCAGATTTTATTAATATAGTATACATTGTGAAGTCATTTTAAAACATAATTTTATTGTTTCACTTTAAGAATGTGTGTAAATGAGAAAAAAAGGTGATATGAAAACATACCTACTAGTAATTTTAGACATAGGTACATAAATATACTAGAACTTTAGAAATACGAGTTTACAAGTAGCGAGTCTGGGTCTAGGTTCATACTCTGCGGCGCACCTCTGATTTTACGTACGTTGTACAACTTAAAATTGCAAATACCTATAAATACTGGTGATGAAATACGGGTGAAGGGAAACATCGTGATGAAATCAAGAATGTATGATATGTTTCCTAATGAAGTTTGTTCAGTACTTGGCCAGCATGCAAGACTATGGCCTAGAACCTCCTTACCATGAGAGGAAACCCGTGTTTGTCAGTGCAGAAGTAAAACAGTCGAAAAAGCATCATCCTATTTTATACAACTCATCCGCTATTTAGTTCAAAATAAACGAACAATGTGCTATTGAAGTTTGAAAACTTCGAAGGAATGTATTTCGCTTAACTCCACCTTTGTTATTGTACTCGTATTGCTTTTACTGCGTAGTTTGAGATATCTGAACTGAAATGGGATCTACAAGATACTCTAGCAATGTTATCAAAAACAAAATTGGTGTTGCAATCGCAAATGTTCAAAATAAATCTTGTCAATAAAACTTTTTTTCAATAAAAGTTATCTATTCTTTAATAAAATACATTTTCAATTTCAAAAACTTTAGTCATATATGATGCGTACTTTCAAGAACTCGAATAAAAAAACGTGGTATTGGTGACTTCATTAACAAATTCATTGTCTCGATATGAAGCCTGATATTATTAATTATATTAAGTAAAGGCCGACAACTAACCGAATAATCGTGCTTAAAAGCTTCAAAACTTTACATTTCGTTCGAATAGTTTCTGCTCATTGTTCCCGTCATACGACTATAATGACTTCATCGCAAAGTTGGAAGTTTTGGAGTACCCATACTGAGTGTATTCTCCTACTTTTACATACTAAGGAAAATGATGACCAAATGTAGTAGATAAAACGGTTTTATGATATTATTGAGTTGTATGTATTTTAATCTTGACGAAACGAATATTTAATTTCAAATAATCTTCAAAGCGTCTTTCCTATACCTATATTGAGTTTAATAGCAGTCCTTCAAATTAAGTTGGTAGATCGCGGTAAAAGTACCTAAATATCAATTCGAATAAACCTTTATTCGTTTCTCAAAATTACATTGGAATCGGCGTTATTCTTTAAATTGATTATAATGCATTGTTTGTGGATGATGATACGAAGCGTTGGTGAATGAATTCCAAAGTTTCTAAAGAATTTGCTGCCTGAAACTAATCTGTAGTGATTTGCGCTTCATTTGAACAGTTCCGGGCCATTAGTACCGCCCTACGATTACAACGGCTTCATTGCGAAATTGGAGTTTTTGGAGTGGATTGATAGCAGCGGCGCACCCCCGACTGTCGCGGCGGCCGCGCAACCGCTGGCCGCGCTCACCCACCTCACACACCACGGTATGTAGCACAATAAAAAATATCTATATAAGTAATATATCGTATGTTTATATGTGTGTTTATCAGCTGTCCGGTCACCATAACACAGGCGTTAAATTGCGTAATTTGCGATCCTACAGCCCTGTGTGGAATTATCCTCAGTTATTTTTTCTTTATTATAATTAATTGTCAGGTTAAATTAATGACATAAAAGCCGCTAGAAATAAGTATAGTCTAAATATAAGTGTAGGTATATAAAAGTATTGAGCCACCGCTTTTAGTTACGCAAGCCGTAAAATATTTAATTGTAAAAATGCATACTTACTCAAAGTTTTATCTATCTTTTACAAGCTATCCAGAAATTAACAGTGATTAGTAATAAATTAATCAGAAGTAAAAATTATAGCTTTACCTATAAAGCTAGATCTTGTTTATGCTATATGAAACTCTACCTATATGATGTAAGTATATTAGTAATCCCTGAAAATATGGTTGAATTTCATTCTGTCTAATAATTTTATTTATTGTCACAAAATTTCTATATTCTACCCTATAAATGAAGTTTGTTATTTATTTGGGCCCTCGAAGACGGGAATAAGGTTTAATGAACCGGCATTAAATATGCATGAGTCTTGCACAACTATAAACTCGACTGAAGGCTGTCAAACGGAAAGCTAATAAAAGTCTGTTGTTGGTTATAATGGTTTTTATTGCGTTAATGGTATTTAGGCAGGTTTATATGTAGTTAGCGCATGTACTTAAAACTAAGAACTAGGTAATTATTGCATTATTGTGAATTGTCCCGTAACCAAGCCGTAGTATAAATTTTCGATTCGATAGACCAATCAACAATAGCAAAAAATAGCCACAAGTTTTGAGGTCATTTGGTAAATAAATATTTGTAGGAAAAGAAATTCAGTATTCGCACAGATTTTGAATTACAGCAACACGTAAGCATTTGTTTACTAACTTCGTAACATATTTTTTTTATAAACCAAGTAAAGGATCTAGACAAACATCTCCACAGATTAAATTTAATTTATTCATTCAGCGGATCTTTGTTGTTAGAACTTATGCATATTAATTCAGTGGTCGCTGGAGGGCGCCGTGTATGCGCTTGCTGTTGACTGTATACTGAAACCTATTCTAGTTGACATTCTGTTCAATGCTTAGTCTATTAAGTTAATCGAGTAAGGGATCACGTAGACATACATTTGAATTGCAAGCCTCCGAACGAAGTTTACACAATAATCTCGGTTGTTTCGGTACAGTGTCCAATCGTAATGTTATCCAATCGTGGCTTTATATTAATTACCATTCTACTTTATGCCATTAAGTTGTGTTTGTTTGTTTGCGTGTTTATTAAATAAAAGTAATATAGACTTTCTAATTTCAAAGTAAGCCCTAATGAAATAGCAATTGTAGGAATATCAAAAACATTTTCTTTTCCAGCAGCGGACAAAACGGTAGCAATGGAAAGCAATATAGTATCGAATGAGATATCGAACGGTGCGAGGATAGGGTGTGGTGCAACTATACGCGGGTACGGAGCAGGCGGCGCTCGCTCGGGCCACTTCGACACTAGAGCCACCGCGTGGCGAACGCAGTGCACTATACATCTGCTGGGGACTACTACTGATGTTGTTCAAGTCTCCCTGTTCAATTATAATTTAAGGTAAGAACTGTGGTCGCGTGGTTAATGATAGCTTTGACGAATTATACATACAATATCATAACAATATCGAGTATTGGTGTGACTTTACCATTTTAGACAGATATGTCCTTAGTATGCCGGTATATGTATGTATATTATGCATCACTTAAAACCCTATTTATGACTAAAGAACGTAAAGTTAGGTAATCCTTTTTTTGGTAACGACATCTTGAATTTTGACCAGGTTACCAAGTTGTCGATCTCACATAGAGATATTAGAGGGTTTACATGAGTTCGGTGGAAGAGGAGAACGGGGTGAGAGGACTGAGCGTGGAGATCGAGCTCTTTTGAGAGTTTGTGGGCCTTCCGTGAGGGAAGCCAGAGACCCTTCAGGGAGATTCCTCGTAAGACAAGCGGTTACCTCCAGAGGGGCCAATCTGACTATACTAGTACGAAGAGCAGCATCACAGAGCGTTGATGAAGAAGAATTCGTTGATGGCGCCTTCGCGTTTCATGATGGCAAGTAATATGTAGAACAATATACTAAACATTAGGTTTAATAAATTCTTATTTTATGTACAATTTCATTTACTATAAATGTATTATTATTTGTTATTACTATAAATTTATTTATTACACTTCATAGTTCAGAAGTTCTGATTAATAAGCGAAACGAAGAAAGTCATATGGTACCGTTTAGATCTCGCAATTGGAATCTTCACTGTTTGTGAATCATTAATTGATTGATGCCAGTGTCCGACTTTAAGGGAATCGTACATATTATAAGAAAGAAGTATGTTTAAAGAGAGAATGATAGAAATTACTTTTTGCAAACCTAGAACACCATGAAGGCACAGCATCACCAGATGCAACCTGTGCGGCCACCCATTACGGCCTTGCTTCACCGTCACACGGCGGGGTGTCGGCGCCTTCCCATCACCATATATTCTGGAACATAGAAGAACGACTGCAGTGCACGCATCGATTCATACCCGCCTCGAACCAGAGCATCACAATTGAGGTAACAATACAACATTTAATCGAATCAACGGAATATTTGTTTTTATATAAATGTTACTTGAATATCTTGATCGCGAAACTTAAGACAACAACAACGCTGTACTGCGCCAATGTCCTGGTATAAACTTCGTTATTATTTATGTATAGTACATACATATAAGTTACCGTCACATGATGACTGAAGCAATAGAAGGACTCGGCAAATCACTCAGCAAGGGCTCACTATCCGTTATTTAGTGACTAGTCATTCTCAGACTCAAGATAGCATTGGTAAATAAATATAACTGTAATTATTAACATTTTTGAAAGTGCCGTGAACATGGTAAATTAATACGAGGTTAGACCGCAATATCGAGTAAGGGGACCGCTATATAAATATGTACTACTAGATGTGCCCGCGACTTCGCTCGCGTGGATATCAGTGTATCACACAGTTTTTCCCGCCTAAATACCGACCCCGGGAGAATCTAGGATACAGTCCTCCTAATTCTCGTTATTACCGTATAAATACCGATCCCTCGGGAACTCTGGGACAAAAAGTAGCCTATGTGTTATTCTGGGTATTGAGCTATCTACATACCAAATTTCATCGTAATCGGTTCAGTAGTATTTGCGTGAAAGAGTAACAAACATCCATGCATACACACAAAATTTCGCATTTATAATATTAATAGGATTCTCAATATTTTGTGAAGATCCAACGCCTGGATCGCATGTGGAGTGCCGAACCGTCGGGCACGGCAGCCGCCGGCGGGGCGGGCTGTCGCACCGCCTGCGGAGACGCCGGCTGCGAGTGCCGCGCTAGCACTCCGCTGCATTACCACGATCACGTGGCACTCGTGGCAGGAGACGGCACACATTTGTCCTGTCTCTGCGGAGACTTTCAGGTAAGTTCATTTACCCTCATATCTTAAATACTAGCACATTTAACTATATTATCTTAAACAAGTACTCGGTCTACTTTTGTTTTTATTACGCGGCTGTTAAGGTTTTTCAGTGATCCTATCTAATGAAAACCGTAGATAAAAATCAAAATGCTTGAGCAATCTAATACTTATGCGACAGAAACATTGTTGAACTATAATTAGGATATGGTAAATATTATTTAGAGGGAAGAGAGGCATTCGCCTTATATCTTGTTAACGCAAGCCACGAGAGACTAGGGCGACAGCACAAAGACCGCAAGAGTTCCGTGACAAATGACAACTGCCACCCGTGCGGAACCTATCAAGATCTATTTTCCAGTTGTATTATAATACAATTACTGCTATAAATTGAATGTAGAAGAAGCCCTTCAGGTCTGTAAGAATATATATAAGTAGCACTCGGTTCTTTCTGCCTTCACCATAAGAACCTGGCGTTATTTTACATATAGCAATAGACATGTTCTATCATAAATTGCTTGGTTAACATTAGAATGATTACATATTTATTTATTGCAAAATATGCTAATATTCAAGGAGAACGGTTGTTCAGTGATAGGAAAATGTGAAGGAAATTTCGTCACTAAGGTTAAAGTGCCAATCTCAATTTGAAAACAATAGACGCAGGGGAATGAAATCGACTGTGGCGTAAAACAAATCCAAGATAATTGCTCGATATCAAAAGGGAGCAGGGAGCAATCGGGAAAAAATTCACAGTCAGTGTTAACTTCAATAAAATTAGCAACTTCCCTTATCTAAATAACGATATTCTATTTGGCGTTTGCTAACGAGGTCCTCCTCCACTTTTAATACTACTGGTGCTTGAAAATTGAAAAAGATTTATACATAGATGAAAAGAAAACTTATTAATATACCTTGGCAGAAATCTTTCATAATTTTGGAGCGTACTCCCGCGATACCTGAACAGATAAACATAAAAATAACTTTTCACCTTTTCGCCGAAATAATCTGTACAATAAATGATTCACCGCTTAATGGGAATCTAAATTGCAAAAGTGGTTTAAAATTGACGGGCGGCGGATTTGTGCAAAACCGCAAATCCACCGACCGTAAAATGTGAGATTGTGACTGCGTACTGTATTAAACTAAACTTTATTATGTATTGCCTACATAATGCACATTGCACACATTCAATTATAGTTACCTAATTATTTGTTTACTATAAAGATAAAAGACGCGAAACGTGTTCGCATCACCAAAATGATTTGTTTCATCGTAATGTAGGTACATACCATACCTACCTATAGATTATAGGTAGGTTTTGTAGGTGAAAATAATGGCCACTGATTGAGTGCAATTGAAAGTTTAATAGAAGTCATGTTTTCGGCCCCGGCAGTTTATGTTACGATTCATCTACTATGTATGTAGGTATATGTAAATAATGTTTTAACCTAACATCCCTACGTAAATACCCTTGCCTTGTATTGTAATACAACTCGAGGCCCGTCGTAAGATTGTAACAAATAAATTAATCGTGTTACTTGGGCCTTATGCTAACACGCCACCAGGATGAGTCAACCCTTCCTCTGCCGGCCCGGGTTGTGGCGCGATCCGCATAATTAAGTAAGAGGGTTACTATTAAGTATGTAACAGCAATAAAGCGTGGAACGACCATCCAACCGTAAGGGACTTTCTACATAAAAGCAAATTTACCGCTAAATAATTTATAAGCTTATGTGTTATCCATATTATTTTCGTTTGTAATAAACATTAGCATGCCTCAAAAACTCGAGCGTTAAATTCAATGAGTTGACGTCGGATTTGAGAAGCGTTTGATGCGGCGCTCGCATTTTAACTCAACTCAATGTTCACTCCCCCAACTTTCCCCCGATTTTCTCCAATGTAAACTTTTGAAAATAACTCAAAATCCGAATAGCAATTAACAGATTACCAACTTCATCTTTTAACCAACTTTGTGGACGAACTCCCAATAATTTAATGGGGAATCTTGTTTTGACACTAAGTGTATTAATAGATAGCAATGTCTTCTCATTAGTAATTGTATTACCGAAACGGTTAACTTTGTGCTAAGCAATGCAATGAAGGAAACATTCATTATTCACATTTTCAGTTAAAAACTGACAATATAATTTTATTATGTTAAGCGGATCATTGAAATACATTTATGAAGAGCAATTAAAAGTTCTTATTTTTATAGAACTCGAACAACTTATTAGTTACGCCATTTTCACTTCGGTTCGCAACTATAATATCTCAGCGTGATAATCAGCGTAAACGAGCTAATTCTCTTACCTACTTCTTACGGTCATCTGGCTGACCTATATCGTGCGGTACTTGCGAAAAAGCTTAGCTTAATAGTTTTATTGATCAATGGCATGCTTACGGATTAAGCGTAGCGGTGCAGTATTAATGATTACCTTTCAGCTGCAGTTGCGTCGAAAATCTCATTACCCGTGTTCTGTAACTTTCAAAAAAGTGATATGTAGGTACATACTGTAAGGATAAAGAAATACGAACTTTAAACAGCTGTTCAAGAGCACTCCATGATCCATGCTGAAATATCTACCAATAATCCCGCCGGTGGTAGAATCATCCGGCAAACCAACCCTAATTCGTACATACGTAAAAGAAACAATATAATAACATGAATAGAACAAATTGGGCTGGAAACGAAAACAAATTGTATAAAATAATAGTTACAGAAAATATTATAACCAAACTAAAAAATACTTTGCTGCTTACCTGTAAGTAAAGCTACATGCAAGAACTGAGATAGAATTATTTATAAATGTAAGATAATGTTTTATTGAATCAAATTTATACCGTCATCTCTATAACAGCATACCCTATAAAACGGTGAGCTCTATCGTGTGCACTTTCACGTTTCCACATCCATAATAAATGTCATATGCTCGCACGGTTATGTTCGCTTCAGTCTCGTGGGCTCTACACATCCCGGCGGTCATAAACCATGCCATAACTACCGTCATACGTCCGAACCGGTTATTAGCACCGGACATTCAGGGCTTGTCCATTCGCACTCTCCGAAATTCAATTACTTTGTATGCGTGTGTCGTTATGCAGACAATAAGACCAGAGGCTTATTTATGTGAAACTTTTGCAATGTTTAAAAAAGCTTTTAGTGAAAAACTGTTATACATAGTTGTGTTACGTTACACGCGTATTGTACCTATATCGCTGTATAGTTTTGTTATGACGATTTCTCAATAAAAACAATTGTATTATCTTTTTTGGATACAATGTTAGTGTTTCGTATCTTGATAATAGTAGTCACGGTGTCTAGTTTATATCACGCTTGGCATGTATACATAGCGACAGTCGTAAAACATGTCGTGGCTGGCGGTTTGTCACCCATGTGAGGTGATTATTAGTGACTGGACGCTCAGCGCCGGTTTTGCCTCGTCCGTGAAAATTCAGTTACTTCATACGCAATACGTATGCGTGTTGCGTAGCCTCGGCGGGAAAACTCATCAATTCGACACGTAAAGGTCGCGTCATCCCGGTGATTTAGTAAATATGAATACAGTTAGTATTAATATTCTTAACAGTAATAACATACATAATATGTAGTAACAAGGTCCATTATGTCATTGATATGAATCATTATTTCTGATTGCGCTCTCGCTATTTCAGTTTTAATGTTAGCTTTAGTTAATATTCTTTTTTCGTTCAAATACGCGCCCCAGATTTATCAATTTTTTTTCATGAACTTGTTTGCAAGTTTTCAATCAACCGATTGTTGTCCGTTCGACAATGAATTAAAAAAAAAACCTTTACGTGTTATTACACTTTACATGAATGTGAGTGAACATTTTAATACCGATACATATGTATAGATTTTTCTTTTGTCACAATATCTTTCTGCAGCTCTTTTTTAGTTAAATGGAAAAATATGTATTTAAAGCGATAAAGCCGCACATTATTTATTTACCATCATACGGTTATGCTTTCGTTTTTTAATGTAACTATGTAATTATCGTAATTTAGTCTTCATTTTATTTTATTTTATTGGGAAAGCTGACCCCACCGCCGTGTGGGATACATAGCTGGGAAGAGAGAGAGAGAGTCTTCATTTTATACTACTTTTTGAATGTAGCTACATAAAAAATTGTCACTCATAGGCGGCCTGGCTGCCAGTGGTGGTGCGAAGTTGGACGAGCCTCCGTCTGGAGTACTCGGTCGCCCACTACACGTATGCGGTCCGGGGCTTCGATTACGCAGCCGCGTACAGCTTCAACGACGACGCAATGTGTGGACAACGCACTTATACCACGCATTCGGGTGAGTTTATATTATCATGGTTTTGTTTTGACTGACCGCCCGACCCTACTTAGTCGCCGTCGCAAACGGACATTTACAACATTATGGAGAACTAACTTATTGAGAATTCCTAATTATTCCTTCATCGTTACAGCAAGTGATATTTTGTCTAATCATAAAAACGCGAGTAACTTTATAAAGAGATCTGTGCTGATCTTTTAAACCTGACCTCCGGTGCAGGTGCCCTATGTCAAATCTATTAGACTCTCGCTATAATTGATCCGACCATTATGGGTAAAGACTAACATAATATAATAGACTTTTTATATAGGTATAGCCTACGATAAAACATTCTGTGGACTCGAAAAATAATCATCCATTTATTTCTCAATTACATACAATATCGGCAATCGATTGAACAAATAAAATTCGGTTTTACGTTGAAGGTGGATCCGCGGACGATTGAAAAGCGGGACTGAGATATTGTTTGCGGTTCGTGTGTGTTCTAGAGAATTTTGTGCCTGACCCAATTTCTATCTTATTGAATAAAACCGTTGGAAGTTTGTAAGAATTTGCGGTATTCAAGATGAAAGTATCCTTTATCCTAAACTTAACATATGGTTGAAATAATTGATTTGATAGGTTTATTTCAATAGTTTTCATAAAAAGTCCATTGATGTCCAATGTTTTAAAATATTAACTTTCAAATCGATTTAACGAACAACCAGATTGGTAACCAGCTTGTAAGAAACAATTCTATTTAAAAGAATATTGAACATTATTTGTTGTACAATTCACCTGAATTTATGAAAAAAACACATCAAAAATTTATTATCTAGTAACAACAACCCTGAATAGGTACATAGATTTTCTTCAATGAGATTTCGAAACAGTATCTATACAGAATTAATGGAATTTTCACTTCGATTTTATATTACATTCTTTTTTAGAATCACTTTCCTAATCTAATGCCTTTCAGGTGTTGTGATACAAAGGATCAGCCGATGATTGTCAATTTATTCCGAATGAACCCCGTCGACCTTCAGCCGCATACAAAGAGAAACAAACAGTTCAATTTGGCATTCTGTATGCGTCACGTATCCAAATTATGTGCCACGACCCAGTTCCACGAGACTTTAGGTGACAATCAATGAAAAAAGAAGAAACTTTAGAACTTTGTAGCCACAATTGTTACCTGCAGCTCATGTAACATCTTTGTTGTAAAATAAAATATGTAGTTGTCGTCAATTTTAGTTCAATATTCGTCGAGTGTACCCTTAATTCTGTCTAGGTGCAATTCTGGTTTTAAAAGTGATAATCTCGTTTATAGAGCGAAAGAGATCAAAATGAAATTGAAAGCGCGTTGTGAATAGGTACTTTAATGGATAGCACTGGATATGGTTCTCTCGACACGCGGCGCCTGCCTGTAACGTATCTTATAACAAACATTCTCGGAACTCGTGTGAGCGTCGTAAATCTATCGTAAATGATCCAAATGGTTAATACTGTGGCAACAAACAAAGACATCAATTAGAAGAGTAAAATTTCCTAATTTAGCGGCATTCAGTTGTTTAAAATTTCATTACACGATAGTTTACTAGAATTATAAGCGGCATAACAAGGTACATTAGTTATTTAAATGAAGCGAAGAGAGTTGTTATAGTGTTATATTGTTTCGCCAGCTACCCCTTTATTACTACCCTGCTACCCTAAGCAACTAACAGGGGCAGTCCTGTATACATATTTTAGTGTCTTAGTGTTATGTGATGCCGTTTATATTGTAACCCAGGTGAAATATCATCAAAGAATGTGTCCGTAACGGGCAGTCTGAACGAGTTCTTCTACCAACAATGCACATGGGTCCTCGATTCCAACGTCGAACGACAACTCTTCATCGACATCTATTCCGAACAGGTATGATATAAATAATATATCTATATAAAATAGGTACCACAATACAATATCTACAGTGTAACAAAAATCGACGCCAGCGCTGATCTGGAAACGTTAGTAAGTTAGGTAGTTATTTTTATTAGCGTTACTGCGCTTCTAAGATTGTACATATGTAAAATAGCAAATCTCTATCGGTAATATCCAAACTGAATAGCTAATATCCAGGATGATTCGACAACTTTCGCTATAATAGTTGAGTTTAGCTTAGGTGTAGGTACATTTTGTATGATTATCTTTCGAGTTTCATTGCAGTTTTTGTTCAAATTGTCTGTTTTACATAACTAAAAAACGAGTTTAAAATAAACGTATATCGCAATGAAAACTGCTTTTACAAATATTGTTAGCATACTCGAAACGCTACGATAAAATTTCAGCCAAACAAAATAGTTAACCCAACTCGGTAAAATATCGGCTAGCTCAACGAATACGAAACTGAGAAAGTTTTTGTAGCTATTTACACCAGATGTGTTCACTATTGTTATCGTATAAAACGTATTTGGTCGCAGTGACTTATATATTTCTAGCCTTTGAGGCGTCAACCTACTGCGTATAAGACTTAGAAGAATGATTGTTAATAATTGATGGTTTGAAATATTAATCAACTATCCTTTTTTCTTTAGGATAAGTCATGTAGCTCATGGAACATTACCTTGCACGAGTGGTCAGGTGCGGGGGCTCATAGCGACGGTGGGCTCGCGGCGGCAGCGGGAGAGTTGCTTTACACGTTCTGCGCAAGACATAAGAACCACACTTACACACTACCATGGCGGCTGAATACTGTTGTTATAAGGTAACATGAGAGTACAATATAGTTTTCATACATGACAAACACTAACACACCATTTGAATACACTTTGCGTTAGTTGTTACTAAGTACCAACGGTGCAATAGTAATCAAGTTTTAAACTACGACAATAATAATAACAATTATAACTCTCATTCGATATTTCATAATCGGATGAAGTACGATACCTGAATGCGTTTGTACATTTAGTTTCTATCTTAAATACGTAGTTGAAATAATTTCATAACGCGAGCAAGGACCGTACGAAACATAAATAATAATTCATATTCGTATTTTGGAATTAGCAATTAATTACATGAACGACAATAGCGCTCCTACCGCCAGTCCTAGCTATGACGACGTAGTGATGCATTCTGTTTGTACTCGCACACAATGTCACCGGCACATTCGCCGGTACCATTGTATCGCACGGTATTTCCCCGTGTTTTCTACTCGCTCTTAACAATTAGGGAGAGGAAGGAAAACACTTTTCGTATCCTCTATTTTGATAAATTATTTACGCATGTCCCTCAGCTTTAATACCCCACTCAGCCGCACTAAATAGGTAAAAGCATGCTTTTATAGATGGCCGAGTGTTTTCTCGGCGTAAAGATCTTTTTTTTCTTTGTACATATTAGATTGAAGCCCCTGAGCGGGTACGTGGCGAGCTTTCGCAATGACATTTCCACTCGTAAATCCTGAATAACGATGTGTGAAAACATACCTTTGTCGATGAATCCGGAATTTCTAACGGTGACGTTCTTTACATAATGCACCAAAGTACCTCTTAGAATATTTATTCGCTCTACAAAATGTCAAACCACTTTCTACTAAGAGGCTTTTTATAAATTGCGTTGCTTTTTACGTTATATTAGTAATGGTTTAACGTTCAAATATGTATGAGTTATTTGTTTACGGATAAGTAAGCACAGACGGAATATCTACGCTTGTTATCTACCGTATCGTATCGTACCGTATTTCGTATCTATTCATATACTCCGTCAGATATGTATGTGCCCTACTCGTATATGCGTTATAATAGCCCTTATGACTTCCTTGTTTCCTTCCTCGATCCTTTTGTTCCACCACTTACAAATGCTTCGAGCGAAATGTTCGTGATAACTTAGTCACATGTTTCTGCCTTGTGTAAATTTTCGAAATTGTATGGACGCAAATGTAGACTTGGGAAAAACAAATTATACGAGCGAGCCCAGAAACATTTATTGCCCATAATTCACTGCCATTAATTAATCGTTAGCATTGTACCGCTACGTGAGTGGAGCGTACAAAAATTTTTGCCACTACTCTGCTATGCTATTTTAATCGCTTGTAATTTTCTTTCTAATTTATATACTGTAATTTAACATTTATTGTAATACACTAGTGGCCCACCAAGAAGATCTTAACTTGTTAATTTTACTGTTTCGTTGAATGTTTTATGACGTGGTGGACTACTAATTTTAATACAATGAGTTTATCGGTTAGGTTGGTAGCGCTCTCCCGCGTGCAACCGTTGTACAGCGTGCGCTGGCGGTCGCAAGTGGTGCGCGCGAACACGCGGCTCGGCCCCCCCACCCCCGCGCCCGCCGCCGCCGCGCCCGCCGCGCGCCTCGCCGCCACCTCCGCACTCGTCGTTGCGCACCTCGCTATGTGTATCATCACCAAAACTACCCTCATACCCGGCGCTACAATCTAATGTTTAGTGATTTAGCGAATGAATACTGCAGTTTCTCAACAACCGTCTGCAAGTTGTGTAGTGAAAGAGTACTTCAGACAGAGTTCGCAAAGAGCATATCACTACACATATACATTAAATAGTCTACGGTTTAGTGCAAATTATATTACAGGCATTAGGAACGAAGGCAACGTGGTGGAGTGAGTTCCAAACCCTTTTGATTCGCTGAGAGGACGCTATGACCAATGTAATGAGCTTTCGTATGGGTTGGAGGTAATGGCTAGTTACCTTCCCTCTACTAATGCCAAGGTCCTGTTAATATTGGTACAGATAAGTGACAAATCTCATTACTTTTAGCTTATAATCCTAATAAACACAAAAAGTGATGGTGCGAGACTTTAAAGTGACGAAATAGTGTGAATAGTGACGAAAGTTGATACAAAAAGGATATTATACTGAGTAAAATATGCGAGGCGCGTATTATCGCAGGTAAAGAAGCAAGACACGGAGTCAATGCATATTATTTTAATAGGAAATGACGTATGAAGAACTCTATATACGCACATCATGAAAATCTCATTAGCTAACTAATATAATATGAAAAGGATATCACAAACGAAATGAGAAGAATACTGCAGTGAAAATATGTACGGTGAATGAAGCTACATGTTATATGTGAAAATATTAAAACGATCCAAGGTAAATGCGCCTAAGTTTCTGTGTGTGCTTGTAGAATTTTTTGGATTAAAAATGTATTTTAACAATAAGTACAGTTTCTGTAGTTTAAATTAACTAGCTTCATTTTTCGCTGTAGGTACTTTATTTGTGTTCAATTTCGAATTCTCGACGCTTAGTATATTCAGTTCGTGGATGGTTTAGTTAATTAAACTAAAAAAATATATTTTTGTATGTACGCAGCCTTACTTTGAATTTTACGAATATAACACCACCATTAAAAACACATTTTCTCAATAAAACTAGGTCTTACTTTAGGTAGGTTAGGAAATAAAAATACACCAACATGCGACCACAGACTGAATAATATTCACTTGTTTCCAGTAAGAAAATAAATAATTGTACATTTATAAGGAAAGACTGGTGTTAGAAACAGCGAATGAATGCGATATGTATATTAATGTTATTATTTGTACACCTAATTTATAAAAGGCGTCTTAATTCTCGCTTACGTTTATTACCTACCTTTAATAGATATTTGAAGTATTGTTAAGTATGTGTCGCAAAATGTTACGATATGTAGAGCTTCGTCTTTTCGTACGTTACGTAACAAAAACAATGAGGATCAAAAAATATCATGAAGGATATTTACTTTACGTACTCGTCGAAATTTGTAAGTGGGAACCTTGGTATGGATTGGTTGCAATGGTAGATAGATAAATATATGTGTATGTTGTAAAGGCTACGTTATCAAACAGTAGAGATCGCATTCTGGATGTCAATCGACTTGTGTGAAGGTGGAAGAGATTTTACAAACTAATATTGTGTCAATTAGTATTTTGTAACTAATTATCTGACTTTTTAAAATTCCTTTCACACATAGATCATAAACTTTGTAATCAGTACTTTGAGTAATAAATATCTGACATTAGGTATGAAGGCTAAAGAGCAATGAATGTTTTAAGTAAAATATCACCGGTGTAGATACATATTTAGCAGCATGAGCGTATAAGTATAAAAGCAAAGCTTTATTTCTGCTTTATTCAAAAACTTGTGACGTATACTTACATCGGACTATGTTTCTGAATATTCGTATATTATTAGCATTATATTATTGACGTCAAGGGAAACTTTACATAAGGACTAAAATAAATTGTTTGCGAATAAAATGAACCATAATTCGGTTAGAACTTTTTAAATATAACGTTGGGTGCACTATAAAGCAATTATTCGAGTTCTTTGCATGTAATCACATAACATATAAAACCCTGTGTCTATCGTTATTATTATTACTATACTGTATCAAGTATGAAATCGCATCATAATCGCACGTAGCTCAGGGTGAGTGAGACTATAAATTATTGTCAAATTATTTAATGCCATATTATGTACCTACATTTTCTAATGAGGACTGATCTCAATTTAATAATACTGTCGAACGATAGACAGTCGTGTCAATGTAAAATCCAATTTTTAGTTATTTCATTTAATTAAAGAATTAGAATATACATAAGTGATTGTTGATGTTGTCGTCGTAAACATCTGCTGTGACGTTACTATATGTACTTCTGATCGTAGCGACTGTGTGTACCACCATGTAGTATTAGATGTACATAGTTACCTAGATGATAAAATAGATGTCAATGTAAGATAAGTAATTCAATAATGTTTGTTACACCGAAATAGATAAAATCAAATGAAATTGTGTTTCATTTCACACACTGAGGAAAAATGTATATCCTCTTTATAAACCTTTATAAATTATTTATTATACACTGAAATATATTAAATTAAATAAAGGCAAGGTTAATGCAAAATGTTTGATGACAAGACCGGGTGTAGTTTTAAAGATTAATTAAATGTTAATTTCATTAGGAAATAATGCCTGCAGCTATTCCATACTTTTAATATAGCCAAATATTCCAGTGATAATGACAGCGCACTTAATATTGTATTGTAACAATAATATCGTAAAATAGAAAATTAATATAGCAGAAAAGATTTATCGGTTCGATCGAGCCACTTTCAAACTTTCTATCTGAACGTTCGTTTCTGCCTTTTCCTTAACTTCCGCTACCATCCTTTGAGGTTTCTAAGACGGAAACTTTTTTTACGATAGGTTCTCCTCAACTGAAAGTGCTTTTATTTTTCTCTCCATTTTACGTTCGATTACAAGCTCGAGTTTCTGCTGCCGCAGATTTATTTCAAATTTGAAATTTTCCGTGTTGCCTTTATTAGTTGAAAACGTTCAAAAGAAGCATTACTTTGCAGGTCGTCGAAAATGGCCGAATGAGAATTTAAATAGCGCATTACCTTCGTCAAATAGAGAGGTTTTAAATATATCTGTCTCTAATGAGATGCCACAATACGACGTCGTCCGCAATAAGAAATTTTTATGTCTATTACATTTATTAACTTTATTTTTTATGTTTAAAAAGTTTCTAAGCAAGCGATATAGTAAATGACATATCTCCTACCGATCTATATAAATATCCACTCGTGCATTAAGATGTAACAGTACTGAAGCCATGACAAATAGGTACGTTGAAAGCAGTTAATTAATACATACATTATGAATCCTATTTTAACTTGAATAGACTTGAAAATAATTCAAAAATATTTTTATATCTTTAATATTTTCTTTGTTATATTTACACTCTGGCCGGAGTGGTTGTGGTTGCCAGTTTAGGATTAGTAGTTTGTTTTAAGATCTTAATATTTTACTTTTAATATTCATAATCATGAAATAGTATAACTAGTAATATATTATTGATGAAATAATTACTTTTGATAAGTCACTCGTATAAGAAAGATATGTAAGAGCTACACTGTGTACCTACACTTTATTAAGTGTGCGTTCTTCATTTCCATAAAATACGATATAAATAACGATAAAGTTTGTAAAACTTTTTATTGAAATGTATCACGATAGTAAGATTATGGATCGCCGGTTCGCCACACATTTCACAAGTTTTCCAAGAAATAGCTGGCGGCACGACTCCTGGATTTCGTTCCCTCCGCCCGACGCTTAGGTACTTCACTTTAAGAAACGCAATTTAAACTACGGGCATGCGGGCACGGCAAATATTCCTTCTCTTAACTCCGACTCTTTTCACCTTACAATTTGCGAATTCATATTTAAGGTTTACTTTCTTAGGCGCATATCGCTCGCCCATATTCCGGACCAAATCTCCATAATAACAATTAACAAATCCGAATTAAGCTAAACTTTTACTTGAGCGTGCAGTTCCTTAAAATTATCAATTGGGGAAGGCAAATTAAGGAGACAGTTTACGAGCGCTTTTTGAAGAAATTAAGTACTGTCGGAATTAGGATTCACTGAGTTGCTCGCTGGTATTTCCTAATAAAGTCAATCTCCTTTGTTAATTCCTATCCTCTTAGAAGATAAGACTGGCAATACCTACCTACATAGTAAGTGAATTTTAATTAACCATTACGAAAAATAACCTAGCTTTGAATTTATGGCATTAAATTCAGCTAGGTTATTCAACCTTTGTCTAATTAACTTTGTCTTAAAATACCGCGATATAAATTGTGATATAGCCCCCTTCGAAGAAAATACCAGACAAGATGGTAAATTTAACAAGTTATTTTTGTAAGACTTACGTTTTATTAAAGAATGACTTATGGACAATTATGCAGCTCTCAAATGAATAATAGTTTAAAATCTAGTAAGGTAAATTCCCGTAATTAACCATACTTGTAAAGTTTGACATACCATATTTTCAGAATACTAATTTTACATTATTTACGGGTTGATTGGTTTAGTGGTTACTTAACCCTGACCTGTTTAAAGTATATATACATATGTATGTTAAGCAGTTTCTTAGTGTTCTCTGGTCACCTGTACGAATACAGGCTAGCCTAAAATTGGGTTCATACGACCTAACGTGTGTTGTAATAGACAATAACTAGTATTTGACCATAATCCTTATGTGTCCATAAATAATTAGACGTTAAGAAGTTAAGTGATATAGCCGATTATTCTAACCCAAAAATTCTACTTAGTAATTCATAAATGGAACGTGAAACGCTACGTATAGTAATAACAAATACAACAATTTCACAATATTAACACTTACTTTTAGCCCTAGTCATGGCTATATTCATTATAATCACAAACTCGTTAGCAAAACAAAGAACCTATTGAAACGAATGACAATGAAAAGCCAGAATGTATGAAGCCAAAGACAAGTTCGCTCAAATTGAAGACAGATGTTTTATTCATGGCTCCGATGATGTGTGGTGTATAGTTGCCTTTTCCGTTCCCAGCGTTCGATCCTTGTATTCGTTCCAAATTTTCTCATCGAAATAAATTCACACTTGTCGATCATTATGGTTAAAAATGTAGATGTTATTTTAACTCATTCAATAGATAATTTACATTTTATTAATTGCTTCTATTTAATATTTAACTAAACTTGTACTTGCTTATAAATACATATGTATGCAGTACTGCTCTATTTACGAGTAATGTATACATAGTTAACACAGATAAGCATAAGTCACCACATGCTGACATTTCCCGTCTAATTAACCGGAGGCTACAAAGTTCGTGTTTACGAATGTCTCTTGTAGACATTGACATGCTACGCCGTAGAACAGCGTGACATATTTTGCCGAAGCTATATTTTCTACTTACACACCACAGGGGAGCGCATGCCGCGTGACGTAAAGAGTTCACTGTATCGACTGATATCTAATAAATGATCCTAGTCAAGCTTTGATACGCCTGATGAAAACGAGATCAGGGACAGCCTTGTGTAAACCGCAAGGAGTTACAGTCCCTGCATCCATCTGTAAGTTGAAGAAAGAATGTGCGCTTTTGAGATAAATTACACGCTAGTGCAGGGAAACATCATGAGAATTTCTGCATCCCTTAAATTTTGAATTATTTGTATTTTGAATTTTACCTTAAAGTGTAAAATTGGTTCATCTGCAATTGGCAGCGTTACTACGCTTTAGCCCTTTACGTTTCCAGAGCAGTATATGCGAATTTATACAAGTATCAGAAAACGTTACTAATGTACTTAACCATTATTTTATTCATAAAGTAAATCATAAAGATTTGTAACAATACATTTTAACACTTAATTATGAATGAACTCGATTTAAGTTAATATCTATTGTATAGGAGAATTCACTCGTAATATTTACAAAACACAAAAATAAGAAAAAGCTGTTTTGCAAAGCTACGTTCCTGACTCCTTGAGCCAGCTTTAAGGAGATTTAAGGAAAGTTGGTAAGTAAGTCAAACAAACACGGTCGCACTAAATCTATATTAAGAATCCAACACGAAAGTTTTACCTTTATATTTGGAATTTGCAAAATTTTCGATGTCATTTGATCTTATTATTTTTATAGGAAACATTAATACTTTAGAAACGCTAATGTTAATTAATAATGTTTATGTATTTCTTTATTCTTATAAAGTCCAGGAAAACAACAGAGCAAAATTAAGTATGCTGCCGAAATTCAAAATACCTTTTCATAATAATATGACTATAAATATTCGCAATTGAATCTTTTAGACGTTTGATTGATTATTCATAATCTCCATCCACAAAGATATTTTTCTCAATTATCATTTACAGTTCATGATTTTACGACACTGATTTATTAAACATTCTTAGTAAAATATACATATATAACAAAAGGACCCAATTAAATTATACTCGATCATTTAATTTATTTGCGCGTGTATTGAAAACTCATTACTAAACCGGAGAGATGGCAACAGAACTTAAATGAAACTAATTACCACTCGCTTTCGTAACACGACATTCTTAATTGATCTTTGCAACTGTGTTAAAGTTTCACATTCGTTAATTGGAGTTCAGAATTAGCGTCAATCTTGGCAGTTTTGAGACGTTAATAATTAAGAATGAAGCTAAAAACTAATGTATTGAAAATCAGAATAAATAAATACTAACTTCACCGCCATTTGTTATACATACTCGTATGTACATACATAATAGAATAATTATTATTATCAATTTATGTTGCGTTTTGCAAATGCGTTTGGTAAAATGTACTCTTTATATTCATGTAATTTTACTACGAGTACCTACTAACTATTACGTCCCTATAGATTTTTATCTAAATAAGCGTAAAAGTAACTAAATGAAGAATGAAGATAAAGTAACTAAATTACTATGCATGAAGAGAATGATGAATGTAGATGAAGCACGGCAGGTTTGTAAGGACAGGGATATTTGGCACTCGCTGCTT
>DWGJ01000425.1:0-30994 GCA_018246895.1 Aspitha aspitha aspitha
CCTGCACACCTTAGAGATGTTATAAAGTATATAATATTTTCTGAGGTGTGTGAAGTCTACCAATCCGCACTTGGCCCACGTGGTAGACTATGTCCTAAATTCCTCTCACTATGAGAGGAGACCCGGTCCAGCAGTGGACCATAAAAAGGGTCGAACAACAACAACAACAACAATTATACCTGCTATTTTTTTGCTCGTTGCCCTCAGTCTGGTTTATTTGGAAAAAATATACATAATATAATAACTTCTTTACTAATATTCTATTGATATTCTTTGACAATTGATAGATGTGAATGTATCTAAACAATTAATTTCCTATTTTATTAAGTGAATTTTATTAATGCCGTCCGACATTATCCACGACGCGGGTGGACACGGGACAAAGTATTTAGATAAGAGATTAAAGCCGCTTCACACGTCCGCTTAGCTGGAGGTGATTACCATTTTGTTACAAACCGTTTAACTGTTAATAAAGACGGTTTTGAATTCATGTTACACTGCCATTTTTATACGTATTAATAAACTTTCACTGCATTATTTTAGATTTCATATGCATATAAATGGTCAAATATTCAGTTTGATTAGTAAGCGACAAATGTATCATGATATCTATAACAAATACGCCGTAAACAGCTATTTATTTAGAACCACCGACGTTGGAAATATTAGTCTATAAATAATTTCATTGTGGTTTTCTCAAGAATAATTTTAAGCTTATTTACATAATTCAAGATAAGAAGAAACGCAAAGGTTTGCAGTTTTATGGTGGGTTTTTGTAACAGCAATAAAAATTACTTTATAGAGCCATTAAACATGAATTGACCGCGGTAAGTCTTGGGAAAGATGATTGCTTGTGTAATTTTTTTTTTCAATATTGCTTTAAACGTTTTTACTGATGTTCATAATAAATACGTCAATATTAGCACAATGAATAAAGCCGGTCGGTATCGGTCATATTACTAGCAATTGGGAATGTTTCGTACAAATCAAAATTATACATCCGATATTACACTTAAAATAAGACGTCAATACTGAAGATCATTCGGAGCTAAAGAATGGTAAATGTATCCGTATGTACATATTATATACAGGTTTTATTAATGCTAAACGTGTCCGATGTACGAATTATTCGGGACGGGAAAAAAGTGTTGCACTGATAACTACATATCAGCCGTGGAGTCCATGGCAGAGACTTAGTTCAGTGTATTTTGTATGTCACATAAATAATTCTTATGTGTCAGTAGTAGATGCGAGGGCGTCACTTTTTTTTATCATTCTTAATAAATAATTTAATCGAACTTAACATTAACAATGATTGAGTCGTTTAAAACGCTTACGAACATTCCCTATATCTACTAAAAACGATTAATTTTAACTGCATCCTTGTAAGTGAAAGCTAAAAATATATCTTTGAATAACCTAAACCGTAGCGTCACTTTATATTGCATGATTAAGCACAAAAATAGAGAACTGGACCGAGATAAAAGCATCAAAAGCGCAACTTCGGTTCAGTACGAATTTAACTTAAAAATCGCAGCGTTACCCGCTCGCATCCATCAATGTCCGCCGAACAAGTTTTTCGTTGCATTTCCGTTGAAACGTCACTTCACTATTTTTGAGCAGACTTTCAACCAGTGTAATTTTGAATATTGGCTTTCGAAACAGTTATTTATCACTCGAATGTCAACAGTCTTGTTGCCTGTTTGGCCCCTTTTGTGTTTCATTTTCACTCGCCCAATTTTTTGTCTAGTTTCATGTAGGTGTGTATATTTTTATCAGTTTGCATATGGACATCACATAATAGAGTTTGCAGTTATTTGTGCCGGCTGCTGTCAAAATATACACGCACTGTAATCGTTGGAAATAGTAGCTATGATGGTGCAACAAGTTTTTACTTTGAAACGCTTTAAATTTTGAAAGTTTTGAAATAAAATACAGCTATTTGAAATTAATTGCGTTTGACTACGAGCTTACCTAATGGTAACCGAGGTTAAGTCTACGACGTAGCACGATGTCTAAGAAGTGCCTAGTCATTCCTTTCTTTAATAATTCCAAGTTGTACGTGTTGGGAGAAACAGGCCCTTTTACAATTATTTTCTCGTTGACAATCGTGATAAATTGTTTGCCAATTAATTGTATCAGGCCTTTTTTTGCGGAAATTCATAGGCACATAGGCTTTAATAAACAAAACCGAAATAAGTAGGTAACAACAAAAATATCCTTTTAGAGCCTACCTGTTGCATCTCAGTATTCAAGCACTCTTACCATATTTACTATAGCATGCAGTACTCCACCACGCTGTTCCAGTGCGGATTGTCGATCAAAAATGAAAAAAACCGAGCGCCATTTCAGTATTTCATCGCTCACTAATTTTATTCCATCGTGATTTATGGGAAGTTCTGTGAAATAACCAATGCATTCTACATCCCAAAAAAAATTCGACGTAGGTACGATTTTCATGTTTCTTTTAAAGCAGGAATTTCATTGCAATCCCTACTCGTCATTTATATAATTGGTCAGTCCAGGTGAAGTGAGAATTAATGCCTTTTGAGAGCAGTATTTGGTGATTTTCGATGTCATGTTTTTTTATTTATGTATATATAAATTCAATTTGGTTGCCAGGCAATAAATTTGAATGCAATAAATAACGTGCAATTTCGTGACGCGAATAGCTGTGAATTTTAAACCGAAAGGAAATTGCCTTCATAATTAAATTCGGAAAGGCTTAATCTTTTAACATTCTTGCGTAACGATGTGCGGAAGAGTGAAATATAGAAATAGGTGTCCATATTTTACAAGTGGCGTGCGGCGTGAAGATCTGGAGCCAGGAAGCCGTCCATGGATTGTTCACTAATAGATATAATTTGACTTCATACTATTTATATGGTCATATATCAATAATTAATAACTTTATAGTGCAAATCCAAAAAATACCTAGGTACAATTTGAAATATCGATACCTACATACATGTATGATAAGAAACAATGAAGACAATTATTTTATAGTAGTACTACTTGCTTACTTACAAAATATATTGTAGTAAATAAATACACAAGCAAGTACTTACATGTGAATGTTTTGGATGGCGTGTTCTGCCAAACACGTGAAATTATAATTTGGTCGACCTTTTCAAGAAATTCATTTTACGTAGTTATTTATGAACTCGCGTGGACGGGTAACGTGCCGTGCTAGAAGAGTTGTTTATTAACCCACTGAAATTACAATCGCTTTTACGCCTTCAAATTTTTGGATTTCTACAATCTATTAATGGTAATATCATGACCGGAACCTTCTTTTCATTTACATGTCAAGAGAGTACGAAACGAACCGGCGCAGTCAAAAATATCTGCCGTCTAACTAAATATACTATGTATTTAGTATCCCAAAACTTTAACACGTCAGTTGCGAATCCAACATCTATCTATAAATTAGACTAAACCGAGATAATCACTAGAGATAACAAAAATGTATTCCCGACTTTGCATGTTGTGAATCACCGTGTCTCCGCGGCAATTTCTCCGCGTAATTTGTAGTGTGCATTAGACTCGTTATCTCTACCGGTGTCTCGGATGAAGCAGACTCTGGAGCCGGCTGTCTCCAACAAACAAACGAAGAGATAAATCAACGTCAGCACACCAAGTTTATCTCGCCTTCGAGCTTTGCCTCCGGACGTAAACGCGGGATGCTTTAATGTGTTTGTTCTAGCGAGGTGGAAAAAGTTTCCCGGTATGCAGATACCGAACACTATCTGACTAAACTTCATTCATTATTTTAAACTGTGTTAATATCTACAACGACGTGGTGGCTCCCGTAATGTTGAGCAAATATTGTTACGTTTATTACTCAGTTAGATACTTACTAACGATAGAAAAGAAAATTAACTGTAAAACATCATCTACTGTTCCTGTGGATTTACGGCGAAAGCAATCTCATTTCTTGCTAACTGTGCCCTACGGTGCTACTCGCACAGATTCCAATCCCAAAGGAATGTCGGGATACAAAATATAGTATGTTAAGTTTATAGACAATCTGTGTAACAAGTTTCATACAAATACGTCCAATAGCTTTGACCAGTTGAGCTTTAAATAAGAATGGTTCACAAACTCCTATCTTCTAGTGACAATCTTATATTGAGCAGGAAAAAAGAGACAAAAGATTAAATAAAAAGGATGTTCGTATTTCGGTGTCGTATTAAATAATTATAAGTACCTTGTTACTAGAAGAAAAACAGTCACAGTTTAAAATCACACATGCACTTAAATTTCATTTACATATTCAGTGATATACACATGTATATATACCAGAACGAATAAATAGATAAACGCTATACAATACTACAGGCAAAAACTCAAGTACCAAATTGCAGACCTCGGATATAGAAAATTTACTTGAAAATTCCAAATATAATTTTTATATAGAAAGACAAGCAGGTATGTTCCATACTTTTGAACCTTACAGTTTGTTGACTTTGCCTCACTACATTTTTTAAATCCTTGAATTTGCAACAGGTCAATTGTCTTAACGACAACCATCGGAAATATTTTGTGGTTCACCTTCTAATTGCGGCGTCAAAACAAATAAAGGTAGTGCCAATTTTTACTAAATGTAAAATAGTAAAATTATCAGGATATATAAATACTTATAAAATGTTTCTGATAGCGTATTCGGGACGGACTTAAATTATGATATCAATCTTTGTTACATGTCACAATTATAATTCATTTGGAACACAGACAGCATCTGGGTTTGGAATTATAATTATTTAAGTGGGTCCGTTTCAACCTTTGCAACTTAAATAACGACAAGCTGGACAGGTTGTATGTGCCCGCAAACTGGCACTAGTTTGGCTTAGAATATTTTATCTTGTAATGAATAGTTCAGCAAATTTGTTCTTGTCGTCCCAGCTATTTGAGTGGTTTATATTTAGCCTACCACTTTGGGGGTCTGTGGTTCAAATGAGCACGCATTTGATTTTACACTACATATATGACGTAAGTGTTATAGGGTCGACGGAAATCTTCGTCAAAAACAGTCAGTGTTAATCACTACATAGTATAAAACAAAGTCGCTTTCTCTGTCCCTATGTACTCGTATGCTTAAATCCTTAAAACTGCGCAACGGATTTTGATGCGGTTTTTCTTAATGGATAGAGTGATTGAAGAGTAAGGTTTATATGTAAAGTAACATCTATTAAATAGTAGAAAAATACTGTTTTATACTAGTGCGAAGCCGGGGCGGGCCGCTAGTAATAAATAATTGCATACAAAAACTTACAATAACATTGACCGCTAAATCGTATCTACATGAACCTTTCCATTGAAACACCGTAGCGGATTAGATACGAGTATACATACTCGGATTAGATACGAGTATATGTATGTACTTTCGGGAAGAACCCTCACTACCGAGATTAATATACTTAGTAATAGATACCGTAATATACTGCTATACCAATGATTAGTTCATTAATGTAATGCTCCTTAGTGGCAAAACGTTCATGAGTGCAAGGGATAAATTTGTAGAATATAATAAAAAGCAAGACAGTTCAATGCCCTTAAATCTCTCCATCGCCAAAACGTACACATGGACAAATATACAGGTACACCTACATAAGTCCTAGATAGTCCGCATTGTGTACAACAATAACAAACGTGTCACTTGAATGATTTCCCACTAAACTTTTACTGTAGCTTCCACTTTTAGATCCAGAATTCTTGCAGAGGACGTAGCAAAATAAATAAAGATTTTGTATGCTCAAGAATATGATGAATACATCAGCGCGCAATATTTCTGTAACATATACTTAGATATTACCATTATTTAGTTTCTTTAACAAAGGTTTTTTATAATTTGTAACGTGTTTTATACGATGAGAATAAGATTTAATTTTTTGTTGTAAAAATGAATATGAACAAATACACGGATAAGGTTTACATTTTCAGGTATATATATATATAAGAAGTATACAAAAAAGAGCCACTGCGGTATGCTAGGCGAAAAGCACTAAATATCCTTGACAAACTCGAACAGGCTACAAGATTTCAAGGTTTGTGGCGAGCTTTTCGAAAATCCTTCCTTAATTCAGCTCACAGAGAGAAAATAAAATCCTACCCCTTGTTTTCTGTTTCCGAACAAACAGACGAAGCAAAAATGTACAAACTGTGTTTTTTAATTTCCACTACTGTAGTTTACAGAATGCTCTTATTATCCACTGCTAACAGCTTTATGAAATTTAAATTTCCGCCATGAAGAAAGCAAAAGATTGTCGTCTGAAAGCAGCTCTTTCTAACTCTGCGCTATCTGTTGTAGGAACTCATATAGGTAATAAAAATAACAACAACTCCCCCAAATATATTCATACACTACTTAAGGATCCCAAGAGCCTACATTATTTTTGTAAACGTTATCTATTTGCTTGAAGGAAATTAAACTTATAATAAAATTAACAAAGCGCTTCTTAACTCATGGCAATTTAAATCTTGGGAGGAATTAAGATAAGTACTGAAGAGGACGACACGCGTACCAACAATTGCGTTACCCTTCTATTGTGGCAAATATAACATGCTTATGGCTACTTATTATCATAATTGTACAGAGCGTGGAATAATAACATTGTATTATAGTGAATTTTGAGCTTTCTGAAGTTTTAATATTCAAGCAAGTTATGGAGGGGAAAGGTGTTGCTAAAGGTCTTTTTTTCTACAAAACGTTTTTATCTATGACTTAATTTTCTTAATAGGCGTCTATAGCCATTGTGTATCTACAATTACATGCAATTTAAGAGCTTAAAGTAAAAAAGTTTTTTGTTCAGTAAGTTTTGTGCCACATAATCGATAATTGAAAATAAGAGATTTGCTAATGAATCTTTATATTTTGCATTTTGGAAGATGATCATTATATTTAGCATTTTGGAAGGGAAAAATTAGAACTGGAATTGAAATATCGATTCTTATCTAATATCATTGTATGATGAAGGGTGCCAGTAGAATGGTCTTCGAAATGTTGAAAATTACATGAACATTTGCTGAGCGGACAATTATGTTGTGCTATTGTTAATTTTCAATCGCCGTGCTGTATTGTCATCCTTGGCTAGAAATCACATAGAATCGTGAACACATTTTGGTTGGACATGCAAACAATTATTATTCTTTTAATTTTTTTGGCTCTGGTTGTTGTGTGTATGTTTTGACTTTTAATGTAGCAAGTGCAATCCAAGCGATCGAACCGTGAAATATTTCACGCTTATCGTTTGGCCGCTCAGAATGGGACTAGTTGATGCAACAATTTTACGTACATTTTATTGTTTCGTCGACGACCGTTTGCTCCGTCGTACAATTTAAACCGAACGTAGTTAATAGGACTTTACGGCTGAAATATGTTGAATAATTTATTTGGAATTTCTCTTCACGAATGACATCTAATGCGAACTCGAATAGACGTTTATTTCTCCGCGTGAGTACGAAATAAAAACTGTTGTGTCGTCTGTTTCTTGAAAATTGTATCATGAAACAGAATTGTTTTCTCACATTTCTATTTTTTTGTTTCTTTTGGACGTAATTTAAGACGACGCGAGGTGACAAAGTCGCGTTTTAGCGAACGAAATTGTACTTTCACGACAATCCACTGCTTCAATTGTTTAGTAATTTTTAGGCTTGCCGTTGGTAAGTTATCTGTATCGTTCCATTTTCAATATTCTTCACAAATCGAAGTAAAAATTTATTGTATAAACATAAACTTATTCCAGAACATATTATTTCTATAAAATTAAATCATCTTATTACCAAAACGATTATATTCTCTTCTCATTCCAAAATTCTTTGAAATAACAGCAACCAATTATTAGATAAATATACAAAAAATTCGTTTATTATTACGATTAGGTGCGTACATCAAGATTAAAATAGACTAAGATAATAGGAACATGTATTATTGAATTTGCTTTGGTTATGTTTTATCGGAGTACAATAATGACCTACCTGAATCTAAACCGGAAAGTACTTGCTACGTAACGTACTTATTGTACACACGTTTGCCAAGAATATTGCAAGCTGCGTCAAAAACAACGTGCACAAAGAAACACTCGCAATCGTACAGCCTTCCAACAAGTCTGCACGACATTATTCATTCCGAAGCACCGACATAAAACCCCCGTAATGTCGGAACTGGGACTGTAATCAATGGCAACATCTAACTTGCGTGAAGTCAATACACGCGTTGGGAGCGATGTCAAATTAGTGTATGCGTTAGCGTTCCCTTCATTAGTTAGAAAATTCTCTTGTTGAAAATCATTATTGCTTACTAAAATCATTTGTAAGTGCTCAACTTTTCAATCAAACTTTTCAACGTTTCTTCAAATTGTGTATTGTATTTTTGTATTGAAACTTTTTGACCCCAAAAAGAGTAAAGTTTCATGGCCAAATTTCATGCAACAGATGGTTTGCGACGCAATTGCCGCCATATGTACATGTACATCTTCTAAAATATATGTATATATTAAGAAGACGTTCTGAAATAGACCACGCCCATTGAATAAATATAAATATATATATCAGTAGCTACTTACATTATTTTTAACGTTAAAAAACGATAAAAATTAAATGTTTGTATAAAAACTATAATAATTGTGTCATGCAATGAATGAGAAAGATAATTTGAATGAACATTGACTACCAACGTTTTTCTACAGTAAAACAAATAACAGAAATGCCGCCATCTTTTAAGAAGTCTAAAAATAGAAGAAACTTTATGACATCGAAATATTACATATATTGAAGACAGCAAATGTAATGTAATGTAACATGAATATTATAAATAAATAAAAATAAAAAATGTGTTTATTAATTAAACAATGTACAAGATTTATTAATCAATCTTTAAAAGTTTTAGATAGGGCATTCGTAGTAGTCTCAATGTGCTAGAGAGCCATATACATGTAAGTTATGGGTGACAGGAATTTCTAATCAAATGAGGGTGATCTCGCAACTGCCAATCATTACCGCGGACTCAACATTTTAAAATAGTTGTGAAAAGCTTGACTACTGTTATCAATCACTAACACTTACTTAAAGTGCCCTCAGAAACACGATACAAAGCAAAGCTTCATGAATAATATAACACAATAACCCACTCTCATCATGAATTCTCCAAAAAACTATATGATGTACAAACAAGAATTTCGACAGAAATGTTTTTTTAGTTGGGTTGAATACACGTTCACTATGAACAGATTTTACGGACAATATCTCTCAAGGGGCTGCTGATCCCACATGTTTTCCAACTAGCAATCGTGTATACCATATTTACTATGGTTGGATTGTTCCACTTACAACATGGGTATCTACTAACTACCGACCATTCAAAGATCAACTGCCAAAGTGATAAAGAAGTATACAGTATGATTTTTTGACAGACTGTGTCAAATATTTTAAGGTTTAAGCCTTAAAAAAAAATATTTTTATTAGACGTAAAAATCGATGACAAGTTTAATTAGCGTAAATAATATATAATCGTAAATAATATCGGAAGTAAATGTGTCGTAGCCCTTTAAGCACTCCTCAAGATACAAGTGAGGTTGATTTAAATATTTAAAACTTTAAACAATGGACTGGCCTCTCGGTTGAGCGGTTAGATACTCGTTAGTGCCTAGAAACCGTGTTTAAAAACGATAAATGTACCGTATGTGTCCAAATTATCATCATTTTACTGAAGCAAACTTTGTATTTAAAGAGTTATAAATAACAGACGTTAGCAGAATTAACCCTGTCTTAAAACTAACTACGGTTCTAAACATGAAATAAAAATATATACGAAAATTCATATTAACACGTACTCTTCAATACTGTTCTACCTACCTACTTATGAGTTACTAATATATTATTTAATTTTTCCTTGTTGCAGGTATCGAAAACTAGGTATAATTTGTGACTACAAATTTGGAAAACTATATTCTTCACAGGTAACTTAATATTAACAATCGTGGACTAAGTTTTGTATGTACATCGTTTGAACTTGTAGTGTCGTAATAGAGCATATTGTACAAGGAAAGTTCTCAACTTGTATCTAAAAGTGTCTCCGAGGGACGCAAAAAGATGTCATCGCAAAAGTTTTGGACCGATCGACGTTATATCAAAATATTTCCTTTTATGGTAAAGTTAAAGTGGGTCGGCCATTGTGTTAGTGTCTGAAAACTGAGTTACAATACAGTGAAAGGAGCAACTGAGAAACTTTAGTCCTTTTCAATGGCGCGTTTGAAAATTGCGCATTTGCCACGGACGAGGCAGAAGACTCACATCAGTCATTGTCAACAAACTTTAGCGCTTGGTACGATACAGAATCAGCCAAACGTGTTTGTGTTCGGTCCGGAACGAATTCGCCACGACCTTAGACGGCACGGCGGCGGCGGCTACGTTGTCTCGGCGCGTACAAATCTTTTTTTGCTATAGCGATTACTAAGATATACTATATTTACAATTCTAGTGCTACTTTTTATTTTTGTCGTTTTTTGTTGAAAAACTGTCACGTGTAATCATATGAAGGAATGGTGAGAAAATAACTTTAATATCCCTAGAGGATATTATCGGTAGGTACTAGTATCATTAAAAACTTTTATCACATATATTTTCCTTTTAAGAAGACTGAATATCCCTCTATGATAAAGTTTAAGCAAACTTTAATTCAAGGGTGACTCTGACTTCATATAAAACGGCTTATCCCGAGGGAGGTTGTGCGCTCCATTTGCATCTCAGACTTATCCGCTGAAACTTCATCTTCATAAATGAGACGTAAAACGATAAACTCTTGAAAGTGTTGTTGCATCATAAACATATTAAATAAACCATTGCCACTGCTATAATTGCTTATTGAGTTTATTGTAAATCTGTTAACATCAACGTAATAACGGTATGACGAGTGAACAATACAATGTAGACCACGCGGGACAAGCCGGCGGATGAAAGCTAATTAAATATGTAATTGTTTTTAGCATAAGTATGCTAGTCACTGCTATTAACATTTACATATCAATGTGTATTAATCCTATATTACTAGACGATTAGCCCTAACTACGCCGCGATTACGCTAAAGATCAAAATGTACATCTTAGAGCCGCGAAAATCCTCGTTGGAAGCTTTATGGATAGCGGGGCTTCAGAGTGCAGAGTAATGATGGTTAGGACTAACATTGTCCTCGATTCGGATGAATTGGAATCCAATGAGTGGCCTGTTGGTCTAGTGGTTAGAAACCCGAACCCGGACCGCTAAACAGGAGGTCGTTTGTTCAATTCCTGCCGTAGAAAAAGATTTGTGCGATGAACACATCTGTTTATAATGTATAATACTAGTGGACCTGACCACGCGTTGCCGTGGTTATACATGTTAAATCATATATGTCAAATATTGTGCGTTCAGAAATTTGTTTTATGTAAAAACTTATTGACAATATCTATGTAAGTATTATGTTGTACGTATGTATGTTTATCTGCTGTTTGGACACATTAGTACAGGTTCTATCTCGTTTGGGATCTGATGAGCGTCCCCCAAATTATTATTTTTTAGTAAACCTCAAAAGTTTTATTAATTAATTTAATTTAAACTAATACCTATTGATACTAATTGGACAGTCGATATTTACTTCTAAAACAAGTTTGCGTCCCACGTTTTTTCATTTAACAATCTCACGTGCCTCCCTAATTTCAATTATAATAGGTACCTCCTTCAGCTATAATAGGTAACATTTCGAAATACGGAAAGCAATCACACAGTAAATAGAAACTGATAAGCACTACCCTTTGATTACCGTTAAGATCCGAATCTAAATCTAAGGACCGCAAGAATCCGCGCACCGTTCATAATAAAGACGAAGGCTTCCCACGAAGCTTTATTGATAGCAGGGCTTCGGCGGGCAGAGAAATTGACTCTAAGTATAGTCACTGGAGATAAATGAAGATCTGCCGTTAAACTGTAATACAATTTGTGCTAGTTACGTGGCTCTGCCACTAAAATCTGAAATCACTGACTCCAATCAATTTATAGATATTGACATTTATTTATTTATTTATTTATTTATTTATTTATACTTTATTGGCCACATAAATACAGTATTTAAGGGACAAATGGCGAATATCTGGACATGAGCCGCGTGCGTGCTAACTAGTGCGTTCATATACAGGAAACATCAAAAACATGCATTTAATTAAATCGTTGTTATTTGGCAGTTAGGTATTTAGTTTTCTAAAACTCATATTTATCTTATACACCTAATGTCTTTCAAAACCATTGATTTATGTAATTTATTTACTCAAATAAAAAATGATAAACTCGCTTTCGCACTATTGTCTCATTCATTTTTGCGGACTACGATAGCACAGGAAGACATAAGCTCACGACCTGGATCGAAACCTTCCGTCTTGTTTGTAATCCTAAAGAAAGCTCTAGCCGCGAACTCCATTACTATACCTGAGAAGCTTTATTGATAGCGAGACTTCAGCGCTTCGAGAAATTGAAGGCAGAATACAATCTAACCGATTCAATAAATAAGTTTAAATCTTTTTCAATTCGATCAATTCAATATACCGATATAATTTTTTACGATTGATATTTTTATATAGTACTTGGCGTTGCGCTGTTACAAAGAAATATTTTTATGAAAATATTTAATATAACTTAATTCCACCTGACAGGAGGAAAACAGGAACGTACTCGTATAAGAGATGAAAGTCAGTCAGTTCGTTACCAGAGATGCTCGGAAACAATATTTCCCTTAAAACTTCGCGTTTCCTTTAGAAAAATCCCAATAACTACGAGTACTTATGATATTTCTGCTCGTTAAATCCGGTCGAAATTGGTAGGTACCTACAGCATTAATACGAATACATTAATCGAACTCCAAAATCATTTTTCCCTATAATATCTCTATTCCCTTTCGCGCACGATTGAGCCTTCCACGGAAGCAAATAACATGTCAATTGTTAACAATAAGGAAAATAATGGAGATGAGTATCTCGATGAATCTTATATATAGCGGTCTTTTAATATTATGTACTTTAATTAGGTTATGAGTGGTTGTGTTACACTTATTTCACGCTTGATGGCGCGGAAATTGTTGTTTATTCGCAATTTGCATATACATACATATTTCGTCGTAGCTAACCACAACAATTGCTCCATATAGCTTAACGGGTGTTGTATACACCATTCATTCTCAATTCATTCCTTACTCATTACAATCATTCATGTTCAAGTCAGTCGCAATTAAACAATTTGACAAGCAACACGTATTCTTTTCATTGAGAACTCATCATACATGCAAACCAAAACGCTCCTTAACTACATCAACAACGGGTGATATAATAATTGCTGCTGCTAATTTAAGATACCTAAGACATTAAACTGAATCCTCAAACGTAAAAACCTTTTAAATACACGTCTGTACCTAATATCAGGTGGAAATATTGTCCAATGTGACAGATTTCTATGTGACGCTAATATCTCTTCGCAGCATTAACCACTTACAATTGGATTTCGAGTAGTCCATCAGTTTTTTTTTTAAATAAAAAATATAAGTACCTGCCCTGTACTGGGCGCTGCAAGACGACTCAAACGAAGTAATGGCACAAAGTACGATTGATAGAGAGGCTTTAGTAATTCAGATTGCCATGAAAACATTGGGTCTGTTGTAAAAAGACACTCGTTATTTCTACTAAGAATTTTTGTACGTTCTCATTAATCTCTCAACTCACCCAAGCGTAGCTCGGTCAACAGATAGGTTTAAAACTACATACGATGAGGTAACACCGCGAGATCCTTCGATTTTTAAGTGATCTAAGTGTATTGTACATAACATAACAATTAAAGTATCATTCGAATCAGTTTTCATATATCCTTTAAAGTCGACCAATCAAACAGCACACACATGCTGAAGACACGCATTTTCCTGAGTACTATCAACGTTCATATTTTGTTCCTTTAACGTTGGCATTTACATATTAGGAATCCACCGTAATGCATCTACAATGGCATTATCATTGTATATAATACAGGATAAAGATCGAGACAAATATATAATTTAAATATTGTATGTAGACAGGAGTTTGCTTTACTCGATTGAATTGTCTAAAATAATGGAAGGCATCTGAAAAGGATCTATTCGAATCTCTCATCTATGTTTCTTTGTTTGCGAAGATACCTACGCAAAATCTATATAGCACTATCGTATTGCATTCCTTATTTTATTCCCAACTGACAAGTGTTATTTACTAACGCAACCGATATTGCCTTTTAAACATGGATATCTGAGGAATGATTTAAATATAAGCCATATAGTAAAATATGAATTGATAAATAAATGTACAATATTTCTCGCTTCAGGCTTTCCTGGATTCATTCATCTGTACCTACCCCACCTTTTTAAATAAAATAGAGCGTTAAAAATATGAAATCACATAGTGTCTCATAAATGTAACATTCGTTATCCGTGGGACGGAAAAGCAAAGAGTATTTTATTCCTTTTCTCCTGTACGTCGCATTCACATTAAGGTTCACATAAAATGTGCATTTTATTAAGCAGATAATATTACAGTGATCTGGATAGGTCCATAGCGGCGGTAAAAATATGGAGACGGATCGGTATTGTATAAAACGACATTGTATCTATAATTTTTGGTAATATAAATAAAAGTAATAATATGTACCTACCCATGTGATGCACGATGAGTACAGCTGTTTAACGGAATAGTCACCAGACTACACAAGTATCAATTTCAGTCATTGTCTTGAATAACACGCGCTAAACGTGATTTAAGATAAATCGTAATATTCGTTAAAATGAATCCTAAAATACGTTAATTATTTTATTACTGATTTCGATACACTGATTAATTATCAAAGACATTTCACAATTTTTAAGACACCAATGAAATTTATATTTTGTAAAAATGCCTAAAATCGTATACCCCATGAAACAGTATGCTATAATTCGCTGATGTCAATCTGAAACAGAATACGGCAATACACTGAGGTTCTGACACTAATTTGACGGCATATTTGGGTCACAATAATGGCTTAACTAGACAGTGACTTGTCGCGCCACCAGTCCAATAACGCATTATTATCGGAAAATAAAATGCTACAGTGTCTCCTTTCGTGGCATCCCTATATTGTAATTTTTTCATTTGTGCAGAATATTGCGTTTTCTTTTATTATCTGCTGTTTATAAACGACTATCAAATAGTGTGGTTCTTTAATAAATGTGTCATCGACCTCCGAGTCCGGTACTAATCCTCCAGGGGGTCATACAGCTAAAAACGTGTTCAAATAGTAATCCCACGTACATAGCTCACTTCAAGGTTCAAATTATGTTTAACATCACTATTTCGAAGGATATTCAAATGATACTTTTAAATAATACAGTATAAACGGCAGTGGTAAAGAAACCACACTTACTGTTAAAATAAATCCCGGCCGCAAAGGTGTCGAGCACAAGTTAATTTAATTAAATGATTTTTCCACTGTATTGTTGTTACAGCACCTTTGTTCTTGATAAATTTCCGCGCACTTTGAGTTAAAGTAATAATTTGTTGTCCATATAAATAAATATTTCAACATTAGATTTCAATGTCTGTCTGTCTGTCTGTCTGTTCGTAGGTGACCCCGATCAGGTTATCGCTCAAATGACGGAATAGTTAATATATAATACCAGTAAACATAAATAACTACGTTCCGGAAATCTGATTATTTTAAAGTTACAAATAGGTACATAACAATCAAACCTCTAAATATAAGGAAGCAAAGTAAAGTAAACAAAATTAATAAATGAGTAAAGTTTAGGGATGTTGGGAATCAACAATATGGTTTCGGCCGGCTTTCCAATTAGTGGCAACTATGTAATTAAGGTTCTCACTCTCAAGGTTTTATAAATATTCCTAAAGTGTAAATTTCATGAGATTAATAGTTTTACGGATTTAATTATTAGTTTCAGTTAAAGAAATACATAGGTAGGTACTAGCCTTAACATACAGAAGTGCATTAAGTAAACAAATTCGTCAAGTGAATTGAAATACTCTCTTATATTAGAATTGAATTGAGTACACAATAGAACATTTTACTTATTAAACACGTAACATACGAAAATGTTTGTCATATTAATTTAATGTAGGTAGGTAATTTATTTGTATTGTATAATTGTCATACAACATAAAAATATAAAGGGGATAGACAAAACAAAAGTGAAGAGAAATTAATTATAAAATAGCTGAGTAAGGTAATAACACTTCGCAACATGCAAATCGCATTAAATATCGGCGCGCCGGTTAAAGTCGGAAACTTTAATTGGTATTCATGAGCTCGTAATGGGGCGTGCAGGAAAGTAAAATCGAAGCGAATTGTTATGTACCAATAAAGTATACTCAAACGAAATACTTAACATAAAATTATGTTAATTAATTTTAATTAACAATAAATCGATATTTGTAACCTCTCAAAATTGAGGCTTTTATAATTCCAAGTGTAGAGATGTCATGGGTACGTGTACGATATATTGAAAATCAGAAAATTCGTGTTAATTCATCCTTTGGATTTACTTCTAGGTAGTAATCCTAAAGTTCTCGGAATTCCTTACAGAGCAAACGTTTATCACATTGACTGTTTTATAGCGGGCTGCAAAGATCCGTTGTTGTATCCGTTGTATTTAACTTCGATACGAGCCAATATTAAAAAACGTCCCGACATAACAAAAAGTACACTGGAACATCTAAATACATTCATTTCGTTTTTGCAATTTAATTTCCGTAACGTTCAAACAAGTCGCAGATGTGTACCGCCAGTCTTTCATAAGTATCTGTGGAATTTCTCCACTCGCTTTGGATGTCGCTTCAGATTATGAAGCAACACTTTCATATGTATAATGGAATTTGGTTCCATCTGTACGACCCCTAGGGGATATGTTTGGAGAAAAACCGATACTTTACTCACTTAAGGAATCGTCGCGTGTATAAAATATAGGAGAACATTGACTCAAACCTTAAATATAAGTAGACAACTTGTAGTTAAATGAATAAGATAAATCTAGTACTTGTTGTCCAATGAACAGGATATCAGAATATTCACTATAAAAAATTCTTATTTAATACATACTTTGTAACACCTTAAAAGTTAGGGATACAAGTACTAAAAGCACAATGGAAATTATTTTACAAATAACCTTGAAAAATACACAGACAGCATGTGCGGTGGATGGGTGATAAACATAATGACCACAATGAAATATACATATACATACATACCTATATAATATAATATACATATGTGGTGTAATATAGGTACCTTTTTATCTGTTTCACAAGACGTATTATATTATATAACAACAAGCTTAATCGCGAGAAAATTTTAGTTAGCAGAGCTTCGTGTTATCCTTTTGCAATAAGACCGAAGTTAATTCTTGCTGAATCTACTGACCCAGACACTTGGAACTTATTTAAGATTCTTCCAGTAGCTTAATAGAACGGGATTTCCTGTAACTTGATTAACATTCCTTATTTAAGCGCTTAAAGTATATTGTCCAATTTTTATAAAGTAGATATCTTTCAAAATCAATATTACAAATAAACATTTTTATATTCGTTCCTATCTGATATCAAGAATAAATATCGCGATCAGCTTAAAGCAGGCTTCATGAATATGGGTTTTTTCTGTTTGCAGTAATTTATTAGGTGTTTTTTTCATTTTGTCTTAAATATGTAAAGAAACCTGTCGCCGATTACGCTGAAATCAATATACCTACGCTCAAAAATTCGTTACAGGCCAATTTGACAATTGTTAAACTAATACATTTCGACGAGACGAGGTTTTCGATGGCGTACTCAAACCTATTCCAATTACCAGGCCTGTAGGCTTTTGACCTATATGTATAGGTAATATCCATTTCCAGTCGAAACACTCGATAGTATCTCATATTACTTTACGTCCAATTTGTTCTTCTTGTTTATACATTTTCGTTTATGCTAAAAGCTTTAGCTTTATGCTTAAAGAATAGCAATCCTTTCCAGCTGCGTTGGCCACACATCCCACACGCCTAATTTAAAAGGTGACAGTGTTTATTCGAGTTCTAATCCAATGTATGATCTAATATAACTTTTATGCTTACTCTGCAGTGGTTAATATTGTTTTTTATCAAATGATAAGTTAGGTAGCGTTTGAATAGAAGGAGCATAAAATGGACTTGGAACGTATAAAAAATGTTATTCACCCTTGCACTAAAGAGTTTCGAGTCGAATTTGTCGAAGAATATATACGTAAGATTTTTTAAATTGTTTTTTTGTGACAGTTTTATTAAATGAATCAAATGCTTATAGGTACAGTTGAACAGCGAAATAAAACTTTATAGTCAAAATGCTCATATATAATTTCATTTCATGAATTTTCCTATCATATTACAATTAGTGTAGAGATTGTAATTAAATCCAAGGTTTCTTATTATTAGGTTCACTAACGTGACAACGGATGGTAGGTTTCCTAATTCCGGCGTATGATAAAGCGTTATATCAGATACACTGACAGGTGAGGGCTGGTGACAATGAATCTCTTATAACGAAAATTGCAGTTGGTAAGATAAATTACTATTAGATAAATTACTATTGTTTCCTTTGTGTAACGGGATTGAGTTGTATCTCTAACGAAATGGGGACCGATAGCGTTGCAACTTAAGCTAAACTAATGCACACTGCAATTAGAGTACGTCTACAATTTGCATCACTTTGTAACACTACAGTTTGAAAATTGTCCACCATTTATTTAATAAACAGGTACATGTTTTCAAATTTTTTGAACTTTAACTGTTTGTTATCGATGTCGGATAGAAGTGTAAAATGGTGCCTAAATTCGGTATTACATATAACATCTCGGAATTTGACAGTGCAGATATACATTATTATACGTATGTAATCACTAATTTCAAAATCGATATACTTTTAATAAACTCACGTTGTCGCTTACGTTTAAATATGTTATAATACATACATACATAAGTTATAATACATGCGAATCATCATTAAAGATATAAAATAAATACAAGCAAACTGTCTGCTGTGGCTTTACTGGAAAATGATAAGTTCCAATTAGTCAGACGGTCTATAAAACAGTTAAGTATCAATCACAATTACCTTCTTATTAAAGCTTAATAATTAAGGTATCCAATTCAAATTTGTTATTAAGGCAAACGTGTTTTCTTTCAATTACCTATGCGTATAATGATGATTGCTTAATTACCATTATCATTTGTGTCCACGTTTGTGACGACGAGTATCCAGTTATAGCGAGGGAATCGAAGAAGTGTTTGAAAGTTTATATGTAATCATGTGGAGTTTTTATAAAACATTTTAAATACGATCGTACATTTTTTAACTATACTCTCGACATTTACGCAGGTTTGGTCGCCGTAAAGATAACTTTTGCCAATTTTCTACAGTAGACTTAAGCGATCAATTGTTACGACAATTATATGGAGGCTGCATTTATCACTTCCACTGCTACACAGAGGTCTCTCCTGCTATTTATGAAAAAGCTGGAGCTTACTCGACCACGCTGCTTCAGTGCTGGTTAGTGAAATACGGGGTTCCTTTCCAATCGCATATGTACCTATGTGATTCATAGTTTGATATTCTTTCAACATAATTGTCTTTGCAAACTTTTCAGAGCCGATCGACGTGGGGAGGCCATAATTTAACCTGAAATACCAGTTTAAATACATTTTTTGTAATTGGGTAGGCGGAATGTAGGAGGGGCAGTTGGGATGAAATGGAGTCACCATTAAAGGTCGCCGAAGCCACTTCAGCGTTTTATCGGAAATAGACTTAACGCTGACTTTACGGGCCTCAAATTGACATGAATATTTATGAGCCGTTCTTCTTTTCAACGTACCTTGACTTATAAAACTGACGGGGGTCTTTCTTTACACACTTATTTAATTAATAGATAGTTAGTTATGATTCATTATCTCGTGAGGCTGTTGAAGGCTAACTGGTGAAAAGTTAAGTATATGTTTAGGTGCACCTAAGTAGTGAAGATTAAAAAGTAGTGAAGATTCTATCTGCAATATGTACCTACATGTCGTATATTTTATAAGTCACAAGCAACACTACACAATATAACCATAGCTAAAATACAAGAAAGACGTAGGGTCGGATTTATTCATTATGGTTCCATGGTAAACGAACTTATTATATATTCAATGGCTTATCAGACATATAATGACATACACTTACCTCCTCCCCAGCCATGAAATTTTAATTTTCCCACATTGTACCCAAGTTGCCATGTTGATAAAAAATGCACATGTTATTTTGTTATTTTAGAGTTTATTGATACATTATGTACAATGCTGACAATGTTCTCCTACTGGTATTCATGTTACCAATTATATGTACCTACTCTTAAGGGACAGCCAAATTTCTTTTAAGGAGACACCTCTCACACCGCAGGTATATTATTTAAATGGTTTTTTAAGATTTTGTCTTATTTTTTTGTATTTGCTAGACTCGGAGGTACTTCTTCCACATATTATCATTATTTTCAATTTTCCAAAAAAAACAAACAGGTAATTGTTTATTTAAAAAAAAACTTGTTTCGTGGCCCATACCGTCGAAATTAGTTAGATGACATTTACGCTATATGCTTTTGTGTTGTTATTTAGTTCCGATTCTATTCGCTTATTTATACATTTGATTCACGTCGAATCGTGGAAGTAATAATAAATAACTATGTATGTATCATTGAAAAATGGTAGTAGGTATGTATAGCAGTAATATGAGTAGTTAGTTATGGTTTAATGGTTTGGATTTCAACATTCGATTACAAAGGGATCCGGAATTAGAATATGACATCTCTAAGGATACTAAGATAAGCACGTTTATAAGATTAAAAGTAACTTGTTGAAGAAAACCATTGTGAGGAAACTGTGCACTATTTTTTAGTTTTTAATTTTGATATTACTGCGCGCACCTAAGAGTTCATCATAATGTTATGTAAGACGTATGACATGAAGTAACGTACCATTACCAACGTTACACTAGCGCCTTCTTATTGAGAGGAGAACCGCACGCAACACTAGAAGAGTGACAGTTTTGTGGTGTGACTACCAATATATCATTATGCATAGCACTATTTACTGCACTAAATTATGTTTAGTTTTTCTAAACATGTTTAACTTTTTTCCCAATAGTGTTTGGCAACCCTATCGCTGACTTTTCTCCCTTGTTTGCTATGTAAATGTTTTATCTTCGCATACAACGCCAGTTCAGAATTATTTGAAGAGGCTAATTCGCTTCCGTGTCGTGTTGATGTCTTCATGTTTAATATTAAATATGATACAAAACGTAAATTGAAACTCCCCGCAGCCATCTCGGAGTCTTGATATTAAACTTGTGTAGACGGTAGCTGTGTTTACTTCAACTCGTTATTAATGTAAATTTTCGTAGCTGGCAAGACTTTGGAATTAGTACTTCCCAGAAACAAAATTAAATATTATGATAGTGAAATATTTTAGAGATCTGCTGGGTCACGGATGCTACTTTACTATATGATGCTGTTATATTGTGGTGAAGCTTATATATACACAGGGGAGACCTGATAAGATTACTTTGCTACGGCACTGGCGGTAAATTCTAAACTGGTATTATATCCTATATCCTAAAATACATTTACCTGAATACATATACGTGTATGTACGAAAATATTACAGAGCGTAAAGAATGAATCCTAAAATTATATAAGGAGACGACGTGCTTGCACGAGTTCCACTGATGCATTCGTAAAGAGATCTGAAATTGAGTAATAAAAGAATTGGCAGAACTCTAAATTTCTCCTCGACTGCAGCGTAATGGGGTTGTTGACGTGAACATTCCATTTTTGAACTCTGCTATGTCAGAATCAACTTGAGCTACGATTGAGATCGAAAGTCCTTTACAAATCGAATGTATTAACCACACAATTTATTTCAGAAATTTAATCGAATGTACTCGAAAAATCTTATTTGCGTTTTGTTAATGCGGTAAAAGGAAAAGAGATTATAATTTAATTAACACTTCCCTCAACTGTGTAAAAACTTAGTTTATCTTTATGTTCTCATGTATGAAAAACATAAATGAAAGGTAGCTTGATACCCCAGCGCATTTTCTGCCAATTACCCTTAGGACAGTCGTAAAACAACAAATGTTACAACATTCAAGGCACATAAAAAGGCTTTAAGTCAAATATTACCTAAGACTGTCTAATTATTATACATATTACAATTGTTTTTCAATCCTTCATATTTTCTCATTGTTGTGTTACTTTTCTATCATAAAGGGAATGTTTAAGCTTAAAGTCTACCTAGCTGACCAACTGCGGGTTGGCCAACTTCATCTTAAAAACCTCAAACTTTTGCCTAACTTTAGCTTTCGTATGAATGTAGTACATACATACATACGAGTATGTCAGTTCGCAAGCGAGACCGCGAGGCGCGTTTACGATTGTAAGACGGTTTCCGCCTCGGATGAGTCCTGTCGCGCCTCGCTAATAGAGTATATAAAGAAATGTAATAATCAAGGTTTTTTGCTCTTTGCAATAAATACAATAGTCAAATTTTCTTTTGCTTAAATTACACAGCAACAAGTGACTATCGTTTTTTTTTTATACTGTAGTTAATCAGAACGCTATGGACAATTTTTACCTTCATCTTAACAGTGAGTGATGTATATTTTTTTCAAGCACCCATAACTTAACTAAGACAAGAGTGGGAAGCCATGATATCATTCCCAAGCCACTGGAATGGGCGTGTAGACAAATTTTGAAATGCGCGTTTATTCGGTATACCTATGTATGTGTAATAATAGCGAAAAAGATATTATTTCAGTACAGAATTGTGTTATAAATTTTTGCCTTTTTTGCACCGAATTTCAAATGAGCGCGAAAACGCTCCAAGTATCATGCCGGACGCTTTGACGTCACGCCTCAGTAACCACTAAGCAACAACTAAACGAAACTCAGGAATTTTTACTGAGGCGTGACGTATGCGCTCTGATTGGTGTTTCAGTCAACATGGTCGATTGCAATTTATTAGTATTATTTTATTTAAAATAAAATTAATCGTATGGTAATTTCAGAAATAGAGTTAATTTTATGAATTACCATTCCATAATATATTATATAACATCATTTAATCCTTGATTCTTAATTACTGTCATCACGCCTATTGGAGCTAGGATTCCAAACCACTTGAGTATCACTGGTTGCATCTTCTCAGTTTTAAGACATAACTTTACTGTTTTGTAACTATGTAGAATAGGTTCAAATCAAAAAAGACGAAAAATTCTAATAAAGCACCACTAACAACAAAGTATGCATAATTGTTTGAGGCTTCCATTTTGTCATCAACAACGTATTAGGGTTTGTGGCACGACAAAAAGGCACAGCCAGGCGGGCATTTGTTAAGATGTAAATTTATTCTGGGGGAACAAAGAGCGGTCGAGTCAACGTCTAACACAAAAACTATATGAGTTTAATGGGAGATAAATGTATTCTGGACGTATTACCATGAACATCAAGCACTCGAGCCTAATTTTCAAACAATAGGCGACGAAGGACGCCATTTTAACGTTCCATAATTTTTTGCCCGTATATTAAAAATTTCAAGAATAAATTCATAATGTATGTTGTAAGGAAAAGAACAAAGGAAACAGAATGAAGTAATCCAAATTGCATACTATCATATACAACGGTAGAAACTAGATGTTACCTCCTTAAATACTTAAAAAGGCCCATACAAGCGTCCAAGACGAACATCGCTCCGGCGTTGGCAGCTCAAAAGGGGCACGACACCTGATATTATCGCAAAAAGGATGATGTGGTTGTATCGGGCGGGTGATTAAAATTAAGACATTGGTGGATTTACAAAATAGAACTTTTAAGACAGATATGTCGTAAAGGAAAAATTATATTTTGCTAGCGAAAATACAAAATACAAAGCCGAAGAAGGATGACTAAACCATCTATGACCTTCACTGAGTGTATGTACGTTATAATAAATAGAACAATTTTAATTCGACAATACTATGCCAGCTACAGTAACTCTTATAGCACGTATTCCAACGTTATCGATACCTTTGCCTCAATCTAAAAAACAAATTTATATATTGTGATCTGAATTGCTCCTGGTTGGGAAACCGTTGGTTCTCCGCGTAAGAATTTGCACCGGAAGAATTTGACCGCGATTGAAATTGAATTTCACGCCCCGAGATCACTAGAAAACATTTCGTCAATTTGTCTTCCATCAAGACTGGCGTCCCACAAGTAAGCGTCTTCGGGGCTATCCTGTTTTAATATATACACATCTACAAGAGCATTTACGATTATGAAATTGTTATGTCCACTCATAAGGCCGTTACAATCAGTTTTAGATTAATGCATTTTGAGTGGAGTGGAACAGCTAAGTGTTACCTAGTCTTTAAAGCATTCGTTTCTCTACCTTCCAACTACATTTTTCTCGTAAACTTCTTACGAGTACATACCTAGATATATGAGAATAAAAAAAAATCGTATGTTCATTGACAAGCTTCAAACTATCTTCATACTGAATTTTATTACAATCGGTCAAGCGGTTCGGCCACGAAAGCCTAAAAGACAGAGTTTCTATTCATGTATTACACATAAGAACCTTTCTCTTGAATAACTGTGTGTAAATCGAATTAAAATCTGTTGCGTACCTTGAAAATCTAAGCGTACAGACAGCGTCTACCCCATGAAATGCTGTGAATTAAAACGTGTAATATCACATACTCTTGTCCCATTTAACTAAAAAGAAACTGTATTGCTTGCTACACTCGCACTGCGTGCTGTAACTGACAGGATTATAATAACCACTCTCCATTCATTCGACTATTCATAATCGTTGCAGAACAATGTTTAAATTAACAAAAAACCTGTATCAATAAAATACTCATTCAAAATTTTAGCATAACGACAATACGGTTGCTAATATAAAGTCATGGCGCAAAAAAGATTTCTTAAAAGCTTTTGATAAATAAACAAAGAAATTAATAAGCAAACGTGTGCGATACTTAAAATTCAAATCTTTTTAAATTACGAGTAGGTACTTACCTACGTACCAAGAATGTGGTTCTACATTGCGTGCCATTTATATTATATGTGCTAAACTACAAAGTGTTCTTAAATCTGCCAATTATTGTTATGGTTTTATCACAGAATTTCATACAAAACTCGTAACCGTAACTTTAGAAACAAGCTGTTTACTGGTTAAAATAATTATGCACTAAAATAAGCAACAATTATCCTCGGTTCCTTCCAACCCCTGTAATTCCATTTGAAATGTTTTGTCTTTGGTTGCCAACATCATCCGTTTTCTACGCCCGGGCCGTTTGCGGCGCATGCAAATATTTACGGAGTAGAGGTTTTGTGCTTTGACATCCGTACATTATTTTCTGACTTTGAAGCATTTGGCTAGACTGTGTCTAAAACTTTGTTAACATATCTCTGACCAAAATATTCCCATTTCAGATAAGATATACGAGTGTCTCTCGTATCTCCGGAGGCTGAACAGTGTCAAGCATTTTTGTAATACATATCTGTACATGATCATATCACACATTACCCTGGGTAATTTAAGTGGCGTACAGAAAGCAGTTCCTTAAAAAAATTTTTTTTTACATTCTCTATGAATAGTATGTATCTAACTACGTTTGTAACAGAAAATAAAATGAAATTAGTATAACTTTATCTATAAACGGTAATTTTATTTTTTACTGTTACGACGCAAATTTTTGATTCACTGAATATGTCGTTTCATTATTTCACAATCTACCTTATTATCCGTGACCTACATACAAAATAATAACCTGGTAAAATAAACAAGATATTTCAGAACCAAGTAGGGAGGTATATGTAACAAGTGTATCTGGGTATACATATGTACATTCGTCGACAATTCAGATTATTGGGATATTTATTTAAGGAAATGCTACATTCTTAGTAAATTGTTCGCAATAATATGAATAGAAATAAATCAAGACTCGTACCTTTGTAAAGATGAAATTCCGTAGTGCCAGCACCGACAATTTGTATTGGGCGAGTAAGGGACGGAACCAAAGTACTCGAACATCGTTTTCGTTCATTTTATTACGAATAAAGCTTTAGATGTTATACATACATATTTATTTCCTTTATCATAATGTACGTGTAGTGTAACTAAATTAAAAAGAAAAAGATACATTTCGCCACATTCCAGACTTTACGTCCCTAACTGGAGTCTTAAATACTGTTACAAAACAGTATACCTAAACATAATAATAGGTAAAGACAAAGTCAAAGATATTTATTGCACAAATATACTTATTGTACATTTAAAGATGTTATAGAATTGTTAGTTTAATCCATATTTTGCCTTTTATGGTGTACATATTGAAAAAATAAATTTATAGTTTAACAGTGTTCAAAGCCTTTAAAGAACTATCATAAATTTCTTTAAATTCTGCGATTGCTATAAATATTCGACTAAGATCATCGAATCAAGTCGATCGCTCGAAGTCAAACATTCAAAGTTTAAGAATTCAAATACAGGTTATTATTCATAGCATGTTTGTAAAATAAATTCTAAGATTCCATTCCAGTTATCAAGTTCTCAGTACTTCACTGTTATTTGTTTGTATGTATATACAAATATATCTCTATCTTGAATTTCTCAGTTCTTACGGTGAATTCTTGTAGACTTAAACAGAACATACCGTTAAGGGGCAGGAGGGGGTATTTGAACATATCGAAGCGAGGGGATGACCCAGAATTTCATCTCCCTGAGAGGTTCCAACTATGCGGCGTTTATTCTAGTTCACTCGATTCGACCCTTGCTATAGAGAAACTGACTTATGGAATCGATGATATTGATGTGAAATCGACATGTTTTAGGTAAATGCTTCGAACGTAATGGATTCTTATGTGTTACAGCGAAATATAATCGATTGTGTTAAAAGAAAAAAAAACCATGAAGCAGGTATTAGTCTGAGCAGGCAATCTAATAAAGTAGCTATTATTGATATAGAAAAGTCAACATTTAAATTCAACAGTAATATAAGTAGATTACAATAAAAAACAGAGTATAATTGGCGTATACTCAAAAGAAAATAATCGCAATTGTCGTCAACAAATAAAACCGTAGTAACGACAGATTATGTATATCAGCAGATTGTAGATTAGATATTCACCGCTACAAAGGATTATAACTGGGCGTATTTGTAGAATGAGTTGTTTTTATGCACCGTATACTATAACATGTAGAATACAGAGTTAGTGGTCCTCTTTCATTTCTTATAATACGTTAGCTCGTGTTATTGCGATAAAGAAGGGAATGACGCCTTATAAAGTGAATGATATAGTTTAAGAGTGATAGGAATTTACTGTACAAAATTCGTCAAAATCGAAACAATCACTTATTGAATGGTACACGAACATATAATCAGACAATTCGGCAAGAATTAAAAAATAATATCGTGTAGGTGTGTAGGGACTACTTAAATAAATTTTTCTTGTAAATATTTTTTCCACTTCACAGCGTTATTAATAGAAGAGACCAACACATCTCTTCTCTATTCGTATATGACAGAAACAATTAGGTTCTTTGGTTGGATTGGTTTACTGATAGATAATGCCTCTGGGTTTTAAGTCGGCCATGTTATACCTATCTATAGGTAGGTAAACAATGAAGTATAAATAAATAAATAAAATATTATACAAACTGTATTGGAATGCTTGTAGTTTATGTAACAAGAAAGAATCCGATCCTGCTGTGAAATGATGTTTAAATCACTTCAATTTATGGAACGTTGTGTGTTTGGAACAAAAAGAGCTTTCATAGCTTTTGTAAACATAGAATTTGCTCACATAAAGGAAATATATGATTCTTAAAATACGAGCAGTCTCGTCTGCACTGGATTCTAAAGATAACACTGTCGACCGGAAGATCGTGTAAAATATGAAATGTTCCCCAAACAATGCAGGTATGAAGCCTCATTGTCTCCTATGAAATTGCCTGAGTTACACTGAAGCTTTGAGAAAATATTAAATGGAAAAATAACAATTTCCCTAAAACAAATTTTTATACTTTTAAGATATTACAATATTATTTAGAGAATTCTATAATACCTATTGTTCAGTTCTAATTTCAAATTTTAAAAAAGAAGTATTTTATATTTCATTTTGTTTTTATTATGTCATTGTAAATATGTGTCAATAAAAAAATATATGTGAACAACAGTGAATTTTAATAGAACGAATATATTATATTTTTAATAATCCTAATAGTATCCTTAACACCTATAACATGTGTTTTGTTTATATTTTTCTACGCTGATTGACGACACATATGTATGTACTTATGCTGCGTAATAATTTTATCTAATAATTTCCATGATAAATAAGTACCGAAAAGTGTTACAAATAATCCTCAAATCTCATTTAGGGGGTTATCCTGTATTGCTCTGGTCGCGCTGCCAATCAGTCCACGTGCATAAATTCACCACTAACTTTATACCATGTACATTATATTTATGTATATTATGCGACGTTAAATAACATTTTATAACTGTCCATTGACCATCGACGTAATTAAACAAAACATCAAAGCCGTGGTGCGGTCGCGTTGTCAATTAATCCCAGTGTATTTGATTATTTTATTATCCTAAATATAGTGGTATAATTTTTACCGATTTATTAGCGGTTATATAACAAATTTGCTTTGTGATACAACGTAGACAGTATCATCTGTATGAAGTAATTTGATAGTAAAATGGCCTACATACATAATATTTGTAAAGTCTATATGTCCTGCTTTAAAAATACATAACACTCCCCTATAAACTCTGGTGGTATATTTACATCTAAATTTACCTAGATATTGACACATTGATGAATTTTTTGTTCATAATATTGCCTTACAAAGAACTTGCCAATTTTTGGTGTAATGTTTCTGGTGGACTTATCCTTAAAGATATGATTTAATCCAAATTTAATTCAATCCAAAGTACACATTTATGTTTCAATGCAGTAACAATTCTACCAAAGGAATGCAATATGAAGCATTTAATAATGAATGTCTAACAAAATAGATTTAGGAAGATGCTTAGAGTTCTACTATATTTCGAACAATTCTACCATTGCGAAAAGCTCGCAACCTGACACTGACATATCTCAAACGATCTAAAGAAACGAACCTACTCGTAAGTACTTGGGTCCAGTCGGTCAGAGAGTAGCTAGCGGCATATTTTCATGAGATTTGCCATACTTTGCGGCTATTTTGTGCGGACTGTACAAGTAACTGTGGTTCTATTTATTCATTTACTTATTGCGCATTAATTGTATATAATTACATTAGCAGTTGTAATTTGTTTTATTTTTTTAACGATGCTCAAGGCTCATTGAAAAGTTGTGAAAAAAGGTTACAGTCCTTTTTTTGTCTTTACGCATCTATTTTTGTATTCCAGTACATGGTAGGCCATAATAACTTATATTGAAACAAAGTTTCAATTCATATTTACATATTATTCAGTAAAAAGTTGCGGTCGCATCAGGGTGTACGCGTCATGAGCTCCCGTGTATGTTTAGCAATTTCCTAATGGACGAAGCCAACAAAATCGGCTGCATTTTAAGTAAGTTACCCGCAGATTTACAAAATTGCTATAAACATACAGGTAAGTATCTAATAGTAGGTTTAGAATAAATTGAATTAAATAAAATTTAAATGTATAAATGTGGTGGTAGCACAGAAGGACCTTCCAGAACTGCAAAAGTCCAACTGGAAGGAGTCTACCCAAGATCGGAGGCCAAGATCCTCTTTGGGTGGTTGAGCCGGCGGAGTAGTAGTAGTAGTATAAATGATACAAAAACAATCTGTACACATCTGTAATACGCATATAAGTGGTCTGTGTTAGTGATGTAACATTATGTGTAGGTATTTGTAAAAAATCCTCATAAAATTGATCCGTCCAAAAAATATGATTGTAAATTTTTTATGTACGTTTCTAGTTATGCTTCAAACAAAAATACCTTAAAAGTAAGAACATACTTCATTAATTGCAGAACACAGTCAACCCGGCACGCTAAACGCATTGATGTTAAAACTTAAATCATTTGTGTTATAACATCTTGAGTAAACATGTTCTTTCAGCATAGTGCTCTCATATCGTGGAATATTAGTAGGCAGAGTGATGCTATTTAGAACAAAATCGTGGGCTTGTGTTATATATGGGATGCGTGCTAAGAATAAAAGAAATTTAACAAATACATATTACATAGGGATGTTATATAAATACATAATAATATAATAGTTTAAATTAATAACAAAATAATGGGCACATAAAACACGAAGTTACGAGCCAAGCGCGAGCGTAAGTTAATTCGAAATGTCCCCAAAATATTATTAGGTAACTTTGGATTTTTATTTGACAAGGAGGAAAATATTTGAAATTGACATTTATTCTTACAAATTTCCCTAGGGCAATGAGTGAGTTGAATTGGAATCAGAGCGAAACACTGAAAATCTGTGCGGAATAACGACTGCTAGCAAATTTTATTAAAGGTCTTGTTATTTCAGTATTATTACTATTCTCATATATGTCGATAAAATTTCAGTGTAACGGAATCATGAAAAGCAATTTCAGAGAAGTTCAGTTAACAATATGATATAACGTAGGTAATGTATCTATGTATACTATTTAGTGTTTACTAGAACTCTTCCATGAAACAAATATTGATAAGGGGTATCAATCAGACAATAAGGTAGTTTATGGTATGTGATTAAACCCTGTTATACTATATGTCGGAGACGGTCATTAGAACAGTCGATATCAAAACGAAAGCACGAGTTTTGATAGGTGGCAGCACCGTCGCTCTATTGCAACTAACCTCGTGCTACAACAGAGCCTGGCAGGAAGAGCAATGACGGAAGAAGATTACTTCACTTGTTTGG